>CM062295.1:16700360-16869093 GCA_031216915.1 Pictodentalium vernedei | reverse complement strand
CTTAAGACTGGTTCTCTGACAAAATTGCCTGTTTCTCTCTAAAATTCTTTCAACCGTTCAAATTGTGGACTATTTAATTAAATTAGCGATTAATTACAGTGAATTCTTTTTCATGGTTGGGTGTGTAATAAATACAGAACCACACTTATGTTTGAATGGGTTAACACATAAGTGTGGTTCTGTATATATCTCCTGACCTGCGAATGGTGGTTATAAATGATTTCTTCCATTGTGAGGGGTATATGCCACTCGCGAGAATGCCGTTGAACAATTTGGTTACTGGTGCGGCTAGAATTGCTTTTCTATACTTGAGGGTCTCATTGATAATTCCACCCGGGCCAGATGCCTTGTTATTTTCCAGTTTCGAGAGGTGGTATTTGACTTCACCGACTGTGATGGGCTTGTCGGTAGTGGTGTTGAACTCAAGCGTTTCAGCGTGATTCGTGTGGTGTGTTACCTCGCGCTGGAAACACGTGAGAGGGTCGGGATCATTTATTGGGTCGCGAAAGTGTTTTATCCAGCTATCGAGGTCGTCTGGGGCGTACACTTCGGCACTTCGTTTTCCACTGAGAATTTTTATCGTATTCCAAAATGATTTGTAGTGTCTATCTGCAGCTAAATTTAGAATGCTTACTTTCCCCAGAACATCCTTCTTTTTTCTGCCTTGATTAGGCTGAAGTATTGTTTTCTAAGTTTGGGAAAATGTTCTCTTATCGTATTATCGTTAGGGTGCAATGATATTTTTCCCGCATGTTCTTTAGTGTTTGCGCCAATAACCTCACATCTTCTTTGTACCATACATTACTCGACGGTTTTCGTATGTTTTTCACGCGACGTTTTTAACCCCCGGGTGTGATTATTTATTAGTCTTTATAACCATTTACCTAACATGAAAAGCAGACGACACTTGCAAAAAAAAATCTTGAATAACTATATTATTTTCATTTTTTGTCTCAAAAACATAGGTTATGACCCCTCATTGGAACGAGCTCGACGAGCTCGTTCCAATGAGGGGTCATAACCTATGTCTTAGAGACAAAAAACGAAAAAATAATGAAAATTAATTGGCGAGTTTTGAGAATAGCGCTGGTCGATTTTGACCGTTACGTCATGTAAAGGGTTATTTTCTGTAGCCGTACCAATATTTAAAACTGAGCGTTCTGTGTTTGTCATTTGAAAGTCGACCATTTCTTTATTAAAATGTTGTCAATCAACCACCTTAAGAAGATAATCTTATGAATTGTCATTCCATCGTTTTATTGTAGGAGTCTGCACCAGGGGCTTGTCTGGTTTCTATTGTTCAACATTTTTTACAAAACACTCTATAGCCAATCCTATCTGACGGTTGTCAGAAAGGTAATTTTTAAAGTGTGTTCGAAAAAACAGATTTTTTTGTAGGATGGTTGGGCTGGCTAACCCCAGGTCTACATAGCTTTTCCCATTTGGAGAGAAGCATGTAAAGTAACCCAGCAAGTCGCCGGGATATCTACCGTTCAGGCCCGCTGTTATAAACCAGTTAAGCCGCTTTCACACTACTGGTCCAGTATTCGCTTGCGTTATCCGTTATGCGCTATCCGTTTTTCCTATCACATTGGTCCGTTTCTGATGTGATTTCCGCACGTCTGTTCTCAATGCGTTTCATTTATTTATAACAGGGAGGGTCAACATGCTTATGAGGGTACATGTGTATTCCCATGTTGTTAACAGTCCGATGGACTGTTTGTATTCAGTTAATTATCAGTGCGGGTATTGTGTGGCTCGCTAATTCTCTGATGGATGGTGAAAGCGTGCAGCTTCTGTTGTAACGCAAGTTGGGTTTAGGAAAACACCTTCTCTTTATTCGACGCTCGGTCAGCAGTGTGGCAGGTCCTCTTCACTCACTCGACCACCCTTCTTCAAATTAAGGGATTTTTTCAAATCTTCTGACGGATGTCGATTTTCTCAGACCAATATCTTTTGCTTTGCACATGTAATGAAATGCTTTGCTCATAATGTTCTTTTATATTGACAATGCACTCACAGACTGCAGTTTGTATTTGTACTCAAAATGTGCCCCCTGTGAGGCTGTGTCTTGGATTTTTTAAAGTTACTACCCAAATTGTACACAGTTTTCTTTGGTTCTGTACTCTCATGAAAGACAGATACAGCCAGTCTGAAAATTTTGATTTGTATTTTCTATTGTTGAATTAATATCTCAGAATGCCCTAAAACCTACAAGTACAGTCGCTCGGAGTCAACATTTTGAACTCTTTCCCATAGGGGAGGTGGGGGGGGGGGGGTGTTAAGGTAGGGGACACAAGCCCTTCAAGTATCCATCGCTAGACGAAAAGTCTGTAAGACGGTTATATACTGCCCTTCCACACCCTGGGCTCAAGCCCCGAGGTGGAGGAGGGGCAGTATATAACCGTCTTACAGAGACTGTGTTGTGTCCCAGAAATGAAAAGAGAGTTCCCAAACATGAGGGAGGATGGGGGCTAGATATATACTGTCGCAGGATTACGCGGTTGAAATTGATGGAGGAAAATTTATGTTCTTATCAGTGCTCAGTCGGCAGCCAGTGACTGTCGTCTGAACCGCAGTTCGAACGTAAACCTTGCCACCTTATCAATGCCCTGTCCGCTTGGGACTCTAAGGATTTCTGAAGGTGCCTGTGGCTTACAACGCCAAAATGTGATCAACGATAATTCACTGAAAAGATTATTTATTTACATGTACGAAGAAATATAATATGAAACAAATTACTCACAAAATTATCCATAAGAATACACTAATTACGCGATAAAAGTTTATTCTTTAGGGCCCTCGACGTCTCCCACAGCTAGCTGTGTCCGCTGGATCGACCTCACATCATCTTCATCCTCTCACGGTTTGTGACAAATACAAAGTGTCTATTCACTTCTTTTTGCTTCCACCTCGCAGGGCTAACTTCGCCGTCAGTCGGGCTCAACTCATATAATGCTCTGCTTGTGTGACTCTATCAGCGTTCTCACAGTTCAATCACAATTCAATCGGCGTCTGCCACAGTTCACGATGACTTTGCGCCTTGTCTGGCTCTCACGAGGTTAAGTTATTCGTCGCCTTCAGATGTATACTTAACAAAGCTTACATAAAAATATTCTGCAAAGTGTTCTCAACATCACCAATTCTCGCACCGCCTAAAACTAACTTATCTCGCGAGCTATTCCAGCACTTACTCAAGCTCTTAATACGGTCACTAGACCTCAACGTTACAGCTTTTACTTCTTTGGCTACTATGCCACTACGGTTCGCAACCGTTAACAACCTACAATCGGTTTCTTACAACCCTCACAGGGTTACGACAATACGCGAACTTTCAATTTCGGTGCCTATGACCCTCGACGGCCAAGGCTAAAAACGGACTTCTCTGAAAGCCCTCAGGCCAACTGCCTCGCAACGACCCACAGCCTTACACACCTTCCGACTGGAATTGGCTGGAATGAATTTTTCGAGAAATCCCTAAGTTTTTATTTAGATAGCGAGAACATTTATTCTCAGTTAATTGCTTCTCTTGAACTTGGCCGCTCAGATCTATCTTAATTTAATACTCGCTTTAAAGTTCCTTTGAAAGACTCGCATTTTGGTATCTTTTCATATTTCGGAGACAGGATAGATGCGTAATATGGGTGTGTATTAAGATTACAATTTAACTGGTAATTAATTACCCAGATAATTATTACAGAAGAGAATATTGTCTCTCTTACGATTGATCTGTTATCAGAAGCCCATATGACGTTGAACACATGCGCCATAATGGACATTAAATTTCATACTTCATTTCGAATCTCTTAAATTAACGTCAGCTTGACAAACCTGTCTTCGGGGTCCGTTACATATCTATCTTGCTTTACATTTAACCCAGGCAGAAATATTATCGAAAATATTTACACTTTTATACAACAAAATCGCAACTTTTAGCTATCACCTTGACATATACTCTGTAAGACGGTTTCCTACTGACCCTCCCCCAGATTGGAGCTCATGCCTCGGGCTTGAGGAAGGGCAGTATATAGCCGTAGTGTTGAGGCTGGGATGTAGTTAAGAACAGAGGTGGCGCCATGGGGGGGGGGGGGGGGTATGGAGGATACTTACCCCTCCACTTTTTTCGCCAAGCGTGGTAAAAAATACTATCATTTTAATTTTTGTATTGAACGTTGCGGTGTAATGATCGGTATGCTTAATTCCATATTCCCAAGTGCACTAAATCAGAGAAGTTTTTATATTATGTTTGTGTGCCCCCCCCCCCCCCCCCCCCCCCCACACACACACATTAATGAGCTGCAAACAACAAACAAGAGTCGAGGGCCCAAATTTCAACAAGGCGTGCCGCGTTCAAACGGTCTGAAACATACCGATTAAGAGTATTCGAGGAATGCTAGAACCGAGAGCGTGCAACGCATCCGTTTGGAATGCAGTCTACTGTCATTTTCGATTTGAGTGTCGTTTGGTGCTTTGTGCTCGCACTTTACGTTCTTCCGTTAAAATGTCACCATGTACGACGTTTTCTATAACTGAAAAACCTAACCAATAAGTTTCAAAAGAATAAAACTGTTTTAATTTAATCGTCTAAGAATGCTCCAGAGAACACTATTTACAACGTAAGTTTTAAAATGTTCCTCAACTTCCCATCCCGGATCGGCGCTGCGCGCAGAGGCCGCCGCTGAGCGGCGGGCAATACCCAACTGTACTCCCTCACTTCTGTAACTCTGGCGCCGCCACTGGTTAAGAAACCATAACCATACAATAAAAGAGGAGAGTTCCCTGACCGGGGGGGGGGGGGGGGGGGGGAGGGGGCTAGGACTCGCCGGCGAGGATGTGTAGCCCCCGTTAACCTTCTCTCGGAGAAACCCTAGCACAAAAGAAAAATGATTATCATATTATTAAAATTCATTGCGTGTACATTTTTAATCTCAAATTGCTAATTATTTTTTTTGTAATTGGGTGTACTTTTACTGAAATATTGAGAAAATGCATTTGAGAAACAAACAAAAAAAACCAAACTCCAAACTCTAATCCACACACCACGACAGCACTCAACCGTCCAGTATCGGTATATTCAATATACCCACCTCTCAATACTGCGTGGCAAGCCACTTCCATTTATTTCGTGACAGTTTCCCAGGAATTTAGGCACATTTAGGCATCGTGATATCCATAATTCCGTGGGTTGTATAGGTGTTCATGTTTACGCACCTCTTCTGTCAAATCTTCAATAAATGTAGCTGCGATTGGTTAATCTCTCCGCATTTTTATGACACAAATTTCGAAAACGGAAGCAAACACACTTCAGGATTAACCCTTGAAATGACGTCATATTGGAAATCCCAGACTCGTTCTCCACAGGAGAAACGGATGATTTTAAGCCGGGAACTTGAACGGCGATAAACGCAATACGTTTTCTGAGCGTACCGGACACATGCGAACGACCCAGTGATTTTATCTGTGTCTTAAAAATCCTCCGTTCTTTTATTTGCCACAAAAGAAGCGGAGATAACGCAAGCAGATACCGGACCAATGTGAAAGTGTCTTTAATCAAATCTCTACCGCGTTCGTTACATTGTTCATATTGTTGCGTTCGAGTGGTATATCAGTGCCTTACAACTGTGGTAGAGGGACACGAGACAGTGAGCCATTAACAATTTAATTTGGTAGATTTCCTGTTCTGGCGTTGAAATCGCCCATTAAAATAATTTCACCCTGTCAAGAAAAGTGTCCCGTATTGTGCAGAATTTTCATGAAGACAGCGTCGAAATAACCAGAGGCTTTGTGCGGTATATACACAGGGGCGGCGGAACCGGGAGAGGGGGGCTTCAGCCCCTCCTCTTTTTTGTTAGGCCATGTTTTTTGTATGCATATATTTTAACACAACCAATGACTGGTGAAACAAGAGGCGGGTCCAGAGTCTCCCCCATATTTTCGCCAGCTATGTTTCTCTCGTACTGGTTCAGTTTCGATGGATTTCGGATCATTTTTTGCAGTAAGTGGCAGCAAACGCTAAATGTATACAGTCTGTTAAAACGTCGATTAACGGAAGTAGATCGTAATCTTACAGACATACAAGTACCAAATCCACCCCAGACAAGATAATCCACAGACAGTATAATTGCTGTAAACGTCTGGTAAAGCATGCAGGTGAGGTCTATTTATCAGCTTTGGTCCTTACGACCAAAGCTGATAAATATACCTTACCTGTATGGTTTACCGACGTTTTTTTTTTAACGGCTCTCAAAGTGTGAAATCTTTCAAATACATCTCCTGAAAAATCTCAAAATATCCACCCAGATGCGGGGGTTTGGGACCCTGGAATTTAAAATTTTCATACTGACGACCATCCATCGCCCGATCCAGCCCTCCCACTTTAAAAATCGTTCCGCCGCCCCTGATACACCGCACAAATGTTTAAATCTATGGCAAGTTTGAAATAATTTTTGTCCAGCTTCATCCAAATAGAGTTTTTGTTCCCACTTGGATGAGGTACTATAGAAATTTCTCTCTGTATTTCCCGTTTAGCCAGAATTACTTTGCCTCCACTATTGCGTTTTGCTTTTTTATGTTTTTGTCATGTTACTGTATATTTCACGGCGTAGTTTTTTAAGTCAAATGTTGTTTTGACTCATTGGCCCATGTCTTGGACAATATATTGATATCATATTGGTTCATAGCTTCTATCATATCCGGATTACTGAGTTTATCACCAAGACCTTGGATATTCCATGATGAAATTTTAAATTTTTGTAAACGTCAACATTGCGGATTAGTGCATGTATGAAATACAAGTAAAAATAACATCTTTGGATAAATAGCAATGTAAAACAAGAGAAAAAAAAAGCGTTTGTATATTCTGAAGTAGAGTTATCTAGTCATAATTAAACACCTGTTCCCGACAAAGTGCGAACAATATTTGTCAAAGATCGGCACAAATAAACATATTGTAAATCTAGTAGCCTACTTTCCCAGTTGCTGCTGAATACTGGATGTCTTTTTCACCGACTGTCCGTTGTTATTTACTTACGTTAATCTATGTCAGTTTGGCTGTTTTCTCGCATTGTCCATCTTTTCAAGTTCTTTAGGTGTCCATCTTTGAAGTTCTAGGTGTGCATCTTTGAAGTTCTAGGTGTGCATCTTTGAAGTTCTAGGTGTCCATCTTTGAAGCTCTAGGTGTCCATCTTTGAAGTTCTTGGTGTCCATCTTTGAAGTTATAGGTGTCGGAAAATTTGAAAGAGGTAGACGGAGTGCTGTCTGGCGGTTTTTTGGCTTTATGCGTTCACAACTCGTCCCCTGAGTTCCGATGTCTTCTATGTGCCAGTAGGCCACCAGTGGGCTGCCAGTAGGGTGCCAGTAGGGTGCCAGTATGCCACCAGTAGGCTGCCAGTAGGCTGTCAGTAGGCTGCCAGTAGGCCACCAGTAGGCCACCAGTAGGGTGCCAGTAGGGTGCCAGTAGGCCACCAGTAGGCCACCAGTAGGCTGCCAGTAGGCTGCCAGTATGCACGTAGAACACTTTGGAACTCAGGATACGAACTTGCAGGAACTTAACCACCAAAAAGTAAGATTCCGCTCTTTGGCTTCAGCATATAGTGTTCCAACCTGAAGAAAAAATAATCTTTCCACGGCATGCACCGTGGTAAAGTTTATTTTCTCGGTGAGACTTCAACACTTTTTCTCAGCGGAAATCCTATACAATTCATGTAATTTTCATTTCTTTCATGTATTTGAATTTTTTTCTCATGTCTTATCTTTTACTGCATATTATTCCCACTGGAGTCACACTGTCCAGCCTTACAGTACGGCCGTCGTGGAGAGGTCAAAATCCACACGTTGGCAATATTTAATATTTACACGCATGCGTTAAAGGGGAATCTCCGACATAAAACAATGGACTCGCCCTCAAATTTTCAATGAGTGAAGCACCGGGTACGACCGAGTTACGACCCAGGTACGACCCAGTTACGACCCAGGTACGACCCAGTTACGACCCAGGTACGACCCAGTGCTTCTTTCACTGACTATTTACTGAAAACTACAAATTATTGATTGAGAAAAGAGCCCGTGGGCAACAATGCCCACGCGTGGATTTTGACTATTCCACGGCGGCTGTACTGCAACCAGTCAGGTGCTTGAAGTCCCTACGGCGGGCCTAAGCAATGGCTCCACAATTTACTGAATATATTAAGTCCAGGTGTTATTAATGTAATTATCATCTTTTGTTTTTGACTGGTTGAATACTAAAAGCCACTATCATCGCCCTATTATTTATTTATTGGTGTTTAAGGTCACATACTCATGCACAATGGCTAATCGTGGCCATGACAGTTTTACGGGTGGAGGAAGCCAGGGTACCCAGAGAGAACCACCGAGCATCTGTCAGCTCTTCAACATTCTAACCAAGTTCAAGCACCGCTCAAGCAGAGTTGCAGCGGTTGAAGACATGTGTACCATCGACGTGCAGTACGCCTTAGTACCCGGCGTCATCGTGCCCCCATGTAGGCAACCGGGATAAAATGCCTTGTCCAAGGACATCACCCTATTGAAAAGTGCCAGAGGCCACTTTAGTGGCTTTAAACTGTACGCATTCTTGATGTTTGCTCAGCAGTAAAAGAAATTATTTATATAAAATTTGTATGGTTTCAGTTTACTGGAGAGTGTCTATCGGCAATCTCCAATAAATTGTAACAAAACACTTATTTGTGAACAAAATCTTGCTGAACAAGGAGTACTTTAGCTGGCCTATATTTCAAATCGCCTTTAGAAATAATTTAACACTCATCCATTATTACATCTTAGAATTTGTGTGCTTAAAATACCTATTACCATATAATATACTATTTAAGGAATAGTGCATGGCTTGGAGTTGACTACGCCCATATATTACCCGGTGAGGTGGTGTAGTTCCCGACGCGAAGCGGAGGGAACTACATCACCTCACTGGGCACTATATGGGCCTAGTCAACGACAAGACATGCACTTATCCTTATATTATATCGAACATCCATCAAGAAAAACATGTGTCTGATTTGTTAATCTATTACCAAGGTAGCAGCCCTACCAACCAGCGTTATATAGAAAAAAATACCATATAGTTTTCAAAAAAACATTTTCTTCTTCCAAAACACAGCTTATGACCCCCCATTGGAAGGAGAATAACACACTCATTGCAATGAGGGGGTATAAGCTATGTTTTGGAAGAAAATTTTCCTTTTCTTTTTTTGGACAAAGCGAGCAGTCAAAAAGCAAATTACACCACATTACTGGTACGAAACTCTAACTTGGATTATTGATATGAGCAGAAGACAGATTTTGAATCGCTCGGCAAGGGTAAACAAATCATTTCCCCCAAACGGGACTGTGTATTCTAGAATCGCGCAACTCGCGAATGAAAGCTAAAATTTTCGAAATTTGACAACGCAGTTTGATAATTTTCACATATTTGTCACACATATGCATTACCGAATGGGTCAGTACGGGATACAAAACTCCGAAGATTCAATTGAATTCCATTATTTATTCGTTTACTGCCCAAAACATACAATTAAATAGCGAAATAATATGAGCAGCGAAACAAACGATTTCTCATATCCGGACGCGTTCTCATGAAAGTTGTACCCAGGTATGGATCATTCTCTTCGAAACGAGATATGGATCATCTTCTCAAGGAATAAAATGAACGCCTCGGAAAATGTGATTTCAACAATAGAAAAGCGATACATTTTTTCCACAATGATTTCTTTTCGGGTCGTTTTGTGGATGTTGTGCCTCTGTGAATCGATATTTAAATTTAGCCTGATTATTTATGTTCGCCCAGTATGAAAAGAAAACTGATATAGTAGTGTGCTAAAAATAGAAAATGTGTAGTGCCTGGGTGTAGTGCCTGGTCAGTTCTGTGGATGCAAACTACACGAAATAGGGGCGCAGCATTCGTCCAATCAGGAGTCTTGAAGATCACGTGAGATATAATATTACTATATATTATAATTTTTGTATCTCACAACAAACAATTATGCACATTTGACCAGAATTGGTGTAATAGTACAATAAAGGAATATATAATTCAGTGTGTACACCCGAGAGCCGAAATGTGGGTGTAGCTCATTCTAGAAATTACTACTTATCGATACACTATTAGTAAAGCTAGTTAACGTCAAATGAATGTTTCGGACCTGTTTCCTTTATTATTATTATTTTGCCCCTTTTACTGCCACGCCCACTTTAGCCATATATGGAGAACCTCTATGTACGCCCGTATGCGAGGAAGTTTAATAAGATGTATGACATACTTGAAACTCTATCATCTGATTAATTGTTGGAAAGGGCTCTCTGAGCCCTTTCCAACAATTAGTCAGATGGTAGGTCAGCTCGGCGCTTACCTGAACGTACAGATAATCATCATAAAATAGGTGACAATAGTCGTTTTCGGCAGCGTAAGTGTTAAGGAAGTATATTGTGTTAGGTTTCAAGTTCGTATACCGACGATCAACAACCCGGGAACACTGTCGGAAAATGTTGACTCCCGCACCACCATGTCGAAAAATTAGGAGACCGGAGCTTCGCGCTAATCGACGTTCCTTTACCTAACACCAAACACAGTTCAAGGTCGACACTTGCCAAACAATTCTTGAAAAACTTTAAAAAAATTTTTTTTAAATTTTTTAAAAAATTTTGACTTTTCGTCTCAAAACGTAGCTTATGACCCATCATTGAGACGAGCTCAAAAAGAGCTCGTCCCAGTAATGAGAAATAAGCTATGTTTGGGAGAGAATTTAAAAAAAAAAAAATCTTAATGGAGATATTTGTGAATATAGTTGGTCGGATATGGATGTACTGTTAGGTAAAATGAGGGAAGAGCTCGACGTGATCACCCCACTAATGAGAAATATGCCATGTTGTGGAGAAGATTTTCTTTCTGTAAATAATAAAATATGACTCGTGATGTTTGTTGTTAATAGCGCTGGTCGGATATAGCCGTTAATATATACGTAATGGCTTAACCCTTTACCAAACGAATCTGCCACATCCGTCCGTACAGTACAGCCACTGTGGAATGGTAAAAAAATGTGCGCGTGGGCATTGTTGCTCTCGGGTGCTTTTCTCAATCAATAATCAGAAGTTATCAGCACATATTCAATGAAAGAAGCACCGGGTCCTACCCGGTGCTTCATTCATTGAAAATTTGATGGTGATTCCATTATTAGTTACACAGTTTGATGGTGGCCTAATATGGTATATATGGTCAGTTAATTCCATATTGGACTCGAGCTTCTGGTATCAGTTGATTTCATACTGGACTAGACCGGAGCTTGAGTCCAATATGGAATTAACTGACACCATATATACCATATTAGGCCACCAACAAACAGTGTAACGAATATATCTTACCGACTGCTGCATCGGTGCACAGAACTAATAACAACAGCGATCAAAATTAAATGAGAGAATTCTCACAATGTGTTCACGTGTCTTTGCCTTGTTACAATTTATAGGAGAGTGCCGGTGTAAAAGGAATGGAAGTCCGTAGGAACGTTAGTCCCTCTGGACTATTATTCCGCGGAATTATAGTCCTAGGTCTAACATTTCTAGGAATAGTAGTCCGCCGGACTACTATTCATAGAAATGTTAGACCTAGGACTATAATTCCGCGGAATAATAGTCCAGAGGGACTAATTTTCCTACGGACTTCCATTCCTGTTACACCGGCACTCTCCCATAAATTGTAACAAGGCAAATTCATACATACCAAACAGTTTCATTTAGAAGGTAACATGACACACATCCACAGAATATGAAGCCTTTTAAGTTGCCTAACCTGCACTTCAGACCAAATATGGGCTTCCAACACTCAATCTTTCAACTTGAAGCGTTTATCGGCTGCCGCCATTTTGAATAATCAATAAACAAAGGGGAGATTACCCATAGCAGTCAGCGTATATTGATGTTGACAGGCAGTATATGGTTTTATATGCAGTCTGCGTGTGACGTCTTTGAACCAATGAAATTCCCAGATACTTGTAGGAGGTAAGATATAGTTTTATATCGGAGACCCCCTTTAACGAATGCGTGAAAATATTGCCTACGCGTGGATTTTGACCTTTGACCGTGAAAAAATCCACAAAACCATATCATGTGCCCCCACCCCAATTGGTACGAGTACACTGAGTTCATTCAAATGAGGGAGGCAAATGATATAATTTTGTGAAAAATTTGAAAAAATAAAAATAAATAATTAAAAAATAAATAAAATAATAATTTTTGATCGCGTGTACGTTGGGAAAGTGTTAAGATTTACGAAGAACATTCCCGACATATTTCTTTTTCAGACCCACAAGGAAATAGTTTCAAGATATAATCGACAGCGAAAAGGCCAGATCTTCCTTCATTAACTACTTGTGCTGATCTGAGCTGTCATTCCTCTTTTAATACCTACAGATCCACCACCGCAACAACAGGTTACCTCGACTGGAATATATCAAAATCATCACGCAAAATACGCCCTTCTTAATCGCAATCAAGTGCTAACGAAATTTCATAATTGGATATCAAAGCATACCGCGGCGTAGGTCAATTAAGAGAGCATTGCATTAAAGCTGAACGTGGTTACACATGGACTTTTTTGTCAAAGTTGGAAAACAGAAGTTGCGAATTTAACAGCTGCAGGAGGAACTACATCAAAGAGGAAACTTTATCTGAAGCTCGCCGATGGAGTATATTAGTTCCTTTTCTATTTACGACAAATTGAACAACAATCAAACGTATTTTCGTTATCCGATAGTTGATAAAGCCCAATAAATAACCTAATAACGGTTGCATTCTTTTAATCACATCTTAAAATCTGCCTCCCATTACTTTGGTAACATTTATCCCGGGGTTCTCTCCTAATTAATACGCTGACAGGTTCTGAATATAAAGTGAAATGCGTTGAAATTGTTTTGCGATAATTCATAACGCATCATTCAGTAGAAACCGCAAAATAATGTTTATAATGGTTAATCCTGCATCATCAGCTGTTTGTCGTTGCAAGCCATCACTTAAGTGGAAACCGTGATGACCTTGACATTTTGCACTCCAATGAGCTTCCTGGGATGGGTAGCCCAGCCCGCGCGACGAAAAAGTTCTAAGTTGTAATGCGTATCACTCCTGGTTGCAATGTATATCCGCCCTGGGAAGGGTCGGCTCGCTAGTTCTAGATATAGAGGATATGGAATAAATGTTTTTCTCATATGATATTTATGAAACGAGTCTAAGAATTTTCCATTTGGGCTAGCCTCTGGCGAGCCCAAACTGAAAATTCGGACGAGTTTCATAAATATTATATGAGAAAAACACTCATTTTATCTTCTATTTATCATATGACACACACACACGCACAAATTAGCCACTTAGTATGACTTTTTAACCCATCACCTAACTTGAGTTGCAGACGGCATTTGGAAAAAACATCCTCGTGTAACTAAAAAGTTTCATTTTTTGCTTCCAAAACATAGGTTATGACCCTCATTGGAACTAGTTCCAATGAGGGTCGTAACCTATGTTTTGGAAGCAAAACGTGAAAATTTAAAAAAAATGAATGGCGTTTTTCTTGTATTGCGCGAGACGGTTTTTGCCGTTACGTCAGGTAAAAGATTAATGCAATACAAACCACCTTAAATAGGACAGATAACGTAAATTCCCCCTACTGAAATTATGCAAATGTGACCCAGTTGTATTTTGTTTAGCCAATCAAATTGTCCAGTTTTGAAATTGACCAATGAAATCTCCCAACTCTAATTATTCAAATTATGAAGATGTGGCCCAGTTGTATTTTGTTCAGCCAATCAAATTGTCTAGTTTTGAAATTGACCAATGAAATTGGCGGAATTCTTTATTTATCACTGATTAATATGAAAACAAAATATCAAATGGTTTAAAGTGAACAAAACGGACGAGTCATATGATAAATATAATTATGCTTTCATATTCTGGATACTAGTTGACATGGACGAATCAGTGCCTGTCCTGCGAGAAGTCACAGCAGGCTGAATTAAAAAACGTCAACAACAAGGGCACCTGGGCAGTTGCAGAATAAGAAACGGTGACGCTGGTCATGCTCGTCAAAAGTAGTGAATTAATTTAAATATGTTTATCTGACGTAACCATGGAAACCACGTTGAAACTGTAAGGATATCGCAAGACTACTTTATTGCATAACTACAAACGAATATAATAAGCATTCGATGCGCAGCATCTGAGCTAAACTCCACAGGTTTAAATCACAAATGATCCAATTACAACACGTCAGGTGCGGAGCCACAAAGAGGATTTGGATTTGGCGGGGCTCCCTCCCCTTTCCAAAGATATGTCAACTTTATATTGTTTCTTGAGTGCAACAAGATGCCATCTGCAATGCTTCAGCATTGCAGATGGCGTCTTGTTGCACACAAGGAGCGACATCCAATTCATGCCCGAGATCCCAAACATGTATTTATGTAATCTTATTTGTTTTACAAGGATTGGCGAACAAGTTATGCAACTTATATTAACGCCCCTCCTTGACCCAATGGAGCTAGTGTGTGGGATGACCGTCGTAGCGGCCACTTCGTGGCCTCGCTCCTCTCGAATACTACGACGGGACCTTTAGGCTGGACGGCGTGTGTCTCACTCCGCACAGAAGACAGATATTTTACTTCCCCACCCAATAGGACGGTACACTGTGACAGCATCAGCCACACAATTGATGCTGACAGAGAGGGTTCGGAAATCTCGAGAACTTTCCCGGACAGAGGATCCATCCCGGGACCTCTGACATGAGAGACCAGCACACTTATCCACTCGACCACCACTCTCAAACACTCACTTAAGTACAGTCGTGACCTTCGACCCGATATTTCTCCAGTCATTTTATCTTTTTTTTATATAAATGGGGAGTGTGTGATTCAGTGACTCTTTCCAGCTAGAAATTCAAACTTTGAGTAATTCCCTTGATATGCATTGCAACTAGAAATTTTCCGTCGAACGAACGGGGCTACCCGTCTTGAGAAGGGTAGATCTGCTACTTCTGGATATATATTTATGTTATCATATTCTGGATACTTAAACCCCAAGTGCTTAGGGTGTCCAGTAGACATGAACGGACCCCAACCTGTTGTGAGATGACCCCTCTCCACTCTGCTTCAGGCAAAATGAAGTTGAGGAGCAAACATTGTCCTCCATTTTATTATTTTCAGGCTGCGCCGTAAATCACAACTCGTCTGATTCGTTCACTAGAAACAATATACATGGACACAAACATAACTCACAATTATTTCCCGAATTCCAAGAACAATACCCACTCTTTGATTTTGTCAGAAGATGAGCGTGTATTGTTTTTGGGGCCATGTCGTATCCTCCTTTATGTTTTGTGCCACAAAATATAGTGTCAAAGGTTAAATGTTTATACCAGCAGTCTCATCAACAAACCAGCATTTAGCTCTCTAGATCCCACAAATATTCGAACTCCGAGTTCACTTCACTCAGTATACGAAACTCTTAACTTTTTAGGCTTAAAACGATTCCAGTATTCCTCAGCGGACTTTTGATCACAAACATGCCTAATGACATCAGCGCTGATATTCTCTCCCATATACTATCTCGTGGTACCCCGCTCAAGACTCTCCCGTAGGGTTAGTGAGATATTTATAATGACGAGCCGATCCGTTATTTATAAATTTAAATGCAGTTTATTTTCAATAGCACAGTCCAGTTTGAATTCTAACACCTCGCTCAATACATATAAGAAACTACTGTAAAATGGTGTTCAACCGATTACCAAAAATTGTCGGTGACCGATTACCGGTTATTTGAGCTCACAATCGGCCGATTCTGATTGTAATACCGTGCACTACTAGACAAGTCGAGGCTCGAAAGAACAACATTAAACTGAACATTTTTCAGTGTCAGACTTCGTTTACTGGCGTCGCAGTAAAATTACCAGTCGCGCACACCTAGGCGGTAAACGTGGCTCTGAGAGCCACGTTTACCGCCCAAGTGCGTGCGACAGGTAATCTTTCTGCGACCTGAGTCAATGGAATGCAACCTTCACTTTTCCGGTACGAACTGGCGATTGCTGCAAGTACGCTCCATTGTAAGCTTTACATGTCGTTTAACTTGTATATCCCGTAAAGGGGCGTCTAGAGAGATTAAGAATACTCATTGTGGTTGTTTTTCAATTTTATTGAATGGTATCATTGACATCATTTTACATTAACAATTGAACCATCGCAGAAGTTAATAAAATGCGGTTAATGAATCGTCACAAAATGCTTGGCAACAATCAGTTGAACCGATGTTCCAGGAGCCGTTGCCGTTTTCATCCGATTACCCACAATCGGCCGATTGTGGTGCCGGTGTAACAGGAATGGAAGTCCGTAGGAAAATTAGTCCCTCTGGACTATTATTCCGCGGAATTATAGTCCTAGGTCTAACAGTTCTAGGAATAGTAGTCCGTCGGACTACTATTCCTAGAAATGTTAGACCTAGGACTATAATTCCGCGGAATAATAGTCCAGAGGGACTAAAGTTCCTACGGACTTCCATTCCTTTTACACCGGTTCCGATCTTCGGTTGAACACTACTGTAAAAAGAGTATTGTTGAGGTAAAAAGCGTAAGCTATACATTCTTCAGCTTTACATGCCATCCGTTTTTTTATTTATTTATTTATTTACTCCCAAAACAAGGGTAAATGACAGACAAAACAATAAAACACATAAGAAAACACATCCACCACTATAAAAACAGAACAGATAAACGATTAATCGGACAACATCTTGAGAAGTGCAATAAAACGGGGATTGCATAAAACAGTCAAGCTTTGGTTCGCGGGTATAGTTGCTAGGGGTTTAAGTTAATATCTTTTATGCAGCGCATAACTCTACGAGTTACCTCATGATCGAAAGAACCTATAAATATTTTCTCCAGTTCCTTATTGTTAATGTGATAAATGCCCGGTATGGTGAAATGAAGATCAAGGAGGAATGAGATTGGACCGTTCACTGCAAAATAGCGGACATTCAAGAAGAAGGTGTATTTTGTTTTCAACACTGTCTTTGCAGTCCGGGTAATTCTTTGCTCCCTCGAAATAGGTGGCTGTTTATGTCTCCCAGTTTCCATTGCTAGTCTATATGCACATATTCTAATTTCGGTGAACACATGTCTGGTAGTACTATCCATTGCATGTAGACTACATGGAGAGTGTATTATCACTAAATCACCTGTAGAGTGGATATTTCACCCAAGCAATAATTTCAAATTTGTTGCAAAGCATAACAGCCATAAGCAAGGTTCCAGCCAATGGACCTCCGGGTTAACCCGGATGTCAACTGACTGTAACATTGCTTGTGGTTTTTGTCCATATGTACAGAATTTGAAAGTGATGCTTTTGGTGATAACTCCACTCCATGGGTGATTTAGTTGCAATCCACTTTCCATGTACTGTAAGAGGTACATTTCCGCATTGAAGTCCTGTCTGAAACTTCTATAGAACTCGAATTTTGGCGATTTATTCATAGAGCCACCAATTGCGACATTTTTCTTCGAGTTCTTTTAATAAAGAAAATATATGGTTTTTTGCCATCAAAAGTACCCTTATTAACCCAAACATAACCCAAATTTAGATTATTACGGGTATTCCGTACAGACTGGAGCCATGCGGACACTTCTATCTGGTGTGCATCTTGTAGACATTGCCATACAAAATAATTTCTTATCCATGTTCTCCAGACGAAGCCAGTATCGTTTAATCTGTTTGATAACGAACAAGTCCAAAGGATATGCGCCATTTCTCCTCTAACGGCTACAATACTCGAATATTTCCGTTTGCATTTTATGAACAGTGTCACGACTGGAAATCGTTCGTGGCAGATAAAGCCACGTTGGTACACAGTTAACGCAAGTTAAACAAATTCAGGAATTATACATATTTATTGAAATCCGACACTGGAAATTATAAATATTTTTTGGGAGTTAAAACTTCTTTGTTGCGTAACTATGTCTTAAAAAGACTGTCTTGTAAAGTATTCTCATGGTCCGTCGTGACACTTGTAATAGAGAGCAAAGGTAATGTACCATGATAGTAACAACGCAAAGAAAAGGTTTTTTAAACCATTTCAGGAATATGCAGGGCCGGCGGAAGCAGCAAAGGGCAAGTGGGGCGAAACTTTCTGATGAGGGCAAGTGCACGTATATCGCCTAAAAATTGGGAGTGGACGCCTCAGATGCCGAAGGCATCTGCACCGAGTGCCGAAGGCACGAGGTATTACAGCGGGGTGGCGGAGAGGTTGTCCCCCCAGGAAATTTTTTGAATGGAGCTCTCAAATTGTGCATTCTGGTGGCCTTTGGCCTGAAATTCCTCTTGTATTTTATAATAGAAAAAAATGTTTTTTTTTTACAGCCGGAGGCCGGACCCTGGGGCTGTTGCCCTGTTTACCTACCCCCTCTCGGTGCTAGTATAATTCTCGGATTATCTAGTGCCATAGGCTTCGAACGAGTTTTGTTGTCGACAAACTCGGCTTTTGGCCATCTCACTAATAAAACAGTCAGGCTGAGCAGGTAGGCAAAATTTGCTGATACAAAGGCCTACTATCCCTTGAATGCCATGCCCATGGGCAATTAATGTATACATATACATCCATGCCGGAGAATTGGTTATTCAAACATACAACTGAATAATAGGCTGATCAGTATGATCCTGGTTTTTTTTCTGATGGTTGATCAATAACAATGCTATTTTTTTATTTTCGGACACTTTCGCCCCCGCTCCTCCCAGTGGGCGAGGGCAAAGGGGCGACCGCCCCCGTTGCCCCCTTGTTCCGCCGGCCCTGGGATCATGTATAATTTTCAAATTCAGATTTCTGTAAAGATGTATAATTCCTGAAAACTTCAGGAAATACATTTGATTGGTGAGTGATATTTTTTTACTGAAAATTTAAGAAATTATACATAAATCCTGATTGTACGTATTTTCTGTAACAGATATATCCCGACTTCTAAACCCATTCAGCGTTCTTCATCAAAATCGTCATTCAAAATTTTTAAAATGTTTGTCTGAAAGTTTTTAGGCAAAAGATGAAAATTCTAAAAAAACGTTTTTCAAGTGTCGTGTGTTATTCGTGTTCTGTAAAGGGTTAACCCTTTACCTGCTGATTATTTTCTAGATATATCTCATCAAATCTAGTCATGGCTGCTGTACAGCAGCCATGACTAGATTTGATGAGAAATATCTAGAAAATACTCAGCAGGTAAAGGGTTAAGAACAGCAGCCATGACTAGATTTGATGAAAAATTAATCTACAGGTAACACAAGAAATCATTGTTGAAATAGTCCATTAAATTTATAGGGCAAATACGATTAAATGTGCCCAACCTATAATTTATTTAATCTTATTTGCTTTACAAGGATTAGCGAACAAGTTATGCAACTTATATTAACGCCTCTCCTTGGCCCAATGGCGAATGCAGGTGTGTGGAATGACCTTCATAGCGGCAACTTCGTGGCCTAGCTCTTCTCGAATACTACGAAGGGATCTTTAGCCTGCACGGAGTGTGTCTCTCTCCGCGCAGAGGACAGCCATTTTACGTCATCCACCCGATAGGACGATACGCTGTGACAGCATCAACCCCCAGTTGATGCTGACAGAGAGTGTTCGGACACCTCGAGAACTTTCTTCGACCGGAGATCGATCCCGGGACCTCTGGCATGAGAGACCAGCACACTTATCCACTCGGCCACCACTCTCCTACTTATACTTCTTTCAGTGACAAGAGAAACCCTACGCTGGGCATGAATATGCACCCGCTAGAGTTAAATATCATCATTTGAATAAAATATGATCACAATCATGTCATTATAACAAGAGCAACGCCAACGGTGTCATAACGCCATCGCGGCTATATTGAATAGGTTAGCTGGACCAAAATCGAAAGAAAGCATTGTCTAGTCATCCACAAGTAACCTATAGAATTATGATTTGATCAAATACGTTTTTCAAATCCAATATGCAGTGAATGCAATGCAGAGGCCGAGAAATTTTTTCTTAGTCGAAAGAGTGAAAAGGGGGCCATAACTCTGGGAAAACATTCACGTTCCTGATGCATTCCCTTTCTCCGACCGATGGCTTTGAAATTACAATCCAAAACGTGTGTACGGGCGGACGGACGGACAGACGGACGGACATAGGTCTCCACTAGTTACCCCGGAATCCTCCTTCCGAGGTCAGGAGAATAACAAGAGCATCCTATCGTAAGGCAAATATCGTGATATGTATTGAATCGTGATGCCACCGAATCGTTACACCCCCCCCCCCCCTCCCCCACATACACACACCACTGTTTACTGGTGAATGCTCGATGGTCAATTTACTCTGGCTTCCTTAACACACCAAAGTGTTAACACCATAACAACACCATTAAAACGTCGGTAACAATTAATAGAGGGTCCTGTGAAACTTCAAAAATAGATTCGATTCGAAATAATCCCGATTATTCGATCCGATTCCAGTTGCGCGTAATTCGGAAATTTTCGAGTCTTCGAGATGTTTTCTAAATGCTACCAAGTGTCTCCTCGTGAACTCTTCTATCATCAGGTCTCCTGCACAGGAGACCCGATGATAGAAGAATTCGAGGTACAACTTGTCGGTTTGTTTGTGGTAATTCTACGAAACGGGAAATTGCTCTTCTATAAAGGAACACACCCCCGAACATACCCCTGTCTTGTTGTAGGCCTTTGGGTCACATAGCAACCACGTGCTACCATAGAAACCAAGATGCGGCCTCCAGTATACAAAATGGACGACGGAAACACGTATCATCCTAACAACTCACGCTGCGCATGCGCACTAACAACACGCATCACTATGGAGATGACGTCACAACATGGCCGCTCACGCGGCGCCATTGGGTCACGTGACATGAGGTCACTTCCGGGGTCCTGCACTGGGGTCCTGCCAACCATGCCCCCAAACCACATTACATACTACTCCCGGAGAGAACCACCGAGCAACGGCGAGCAACTATCAGACTCCGCAACGTACTAACGCCACACAAGCAGGGTTAGCATTCTTTGAAGACAAGTATACCATTGACGTGACCCACATGGGCAGTCGGGATGAAGTGCCTTGCCGAAGGTCACAACTCAGTTACCCCTGGCTAGGATCGAACTGTGGACCTTACGATTTGAAGTCCAATGCCGTAACCACTGAGCCACCGCGCTCCCGTTCTACAAATTGACGAGCAGTGACATTCAATTACAGATTCGATTCGATTCGAAACCATCTCCCTTATTCGATTCAGGGTTCGATTCGATCCGAATTTTGAGATTCGAAAGGCCTTAGGTAACAAGCTGTCCGCACTTCTACGGTAAAAATGTTATGGTTAAGTACCGCACGTTTTCCAATAACATTTTATTCTACGAAGCAGCACAAAGGAGAAACTGATGTTTGGTTAACCCACACTACGCCGGGAGATTGTTCAGTCGTATGAAGACGAGACTAATTAATATATTTAACATCAAAATCAATTGTTTTAGCGCACCGAAGGCGCACAGGGACGGTGTGGGGAAAGCCTCTTTCGTTCCTCTTTAAATGTATAATTTTCCTGGCATGTCTGGATGTGGCAAAGGAGCAAAATGTCAAGGTACTCAGCGGCGCTTGTGTCTCCTTCGGTTGTTCTTTGGAGATGGAGGTTAAGACGGGGCGACCGATGCATTGGTGATGCTGATGTTGTTGGAGGAGTGAATGCTGCCATTTTATTACATAAGGTCTGGTCCTGGCTGCTTCGGATGAGTCTGACGGTTGCTTAACCCCTTACCCAACGCAGACGATATCAAAATTTATTATTTTAAATATCAATTTTTTTAATTTTTTAAAAAAATCAACAAAACCATATCATGTGACCCTCATTGGAACGAGCTCGACGGGCTCGTTCCAAAGAGGGTCACATGATATGGTTTTGGTAAAATGTTTTGAAAAATACTATTTTTTCAGCTGCTGAATTTGCATATTACGCGAGCGGATATGACCGATTCGTTGGGTAAATGGTTCAGGCGTTCCTGTGGTATTTCCTATCCTCATGGCTTTATATGTCGAAAAGCAGCCAGCGCCTGTTCTTTTCCTGATCTATCCCTTCGTCCGTTAGGGTCCAGCGTGTCTTCTCTAGCCGCTGTTGTAGCTACTCTTCTTTAACCTCCTTTCAGAAGGAACTCCTCTGCGTATTCCGTGGTGCTAACGTCCTGGTCGGGGCTCTAGTCAGAATAAGCTGGAGGAGTAGGAGAGGGAACCTGCATCAAAAAAGTATAATTCGTCTGTCTTGAGAATGGTCACGTCCATAAAGTCACCGTTCGACAAATACGACGCCATTTTGCAAAGAGAGGAATTAAAGAGGTGAATGCAATCGTTCCCATAGAAATAAACTCCACTCAACACGAGCTCTCACCCATTAGTATTTAATAAGATCAGACGTTAAGCAGTTAGAGAGGTTGCCTTCAATTTTTGAGTAGAAGTGCCAGGAGCTGGTTGCGAATTCATTCGCCTTATTTGTAACAAGATCTTTCTCCAATGCACGCAAACATTAAAATACCGCCAATGGGTGTCGCAAGTGTATTAGGATCAGAACGTGTTTCCAATGAGCCCGAAGCCTGTTAAAAGACGTTTCTTGTCAAATATACAGGGGAAGTGTTAGACCCCAAAACGTAAAAAAAAAGTCCTTATGTAATAATCCTTTATGTAACGAATCGGCAACTCCCGTGTAATTTACCAACTGAGTAGCTGAAGAAAAAAATTAAAACAAATTAATGAAAACTATATCATGTGACACCTCATCAGAACGAGCTCATCGAGCTCGTTCTAATGAGGGATCACTTGATATAGTTTGTTGAACTGTTTTGTGAAAAAAATAACAATTAAATTCACAAGTTATGATATCGCGTGCGTTGGGTAATAGGTTAACTGTAAACTATTCACCCACACTCTTTAGGTAAACTAAATGCTACAAGAACACTCAAGAACCACTCGACAGTTGATACAATTAGGATTCTTTTAATAAACAGCCAACATCAAGCCTTTTCGTTCTATAACACATTCCGTCCATTGTAAAACTGTTTGCCATCAACCGCTATTCAATCACTGTTCTCAGTCCCCACTTTCTGTCTTGAGAGAGTTTATGACGAATGGAAAGAAGTGTCATTTCACAATTATTCATGGAGTTATCCGCGATGTGTTCCTCTCATTTGTATCAGTTCCACAGTTGATTTAAATTCCGTGTATCTGGAATAAACCCAACGCGTTTTCTTTTGTTCGCTGACAAAAGACTCATGTTTCCTTTTCAAGTGTCACATTAAAAATTCGTCTGTTCACTTTGCATTTTCAGTGCCAGGGCAGACTTGTGACGGCTTGGTTGTAATAGGACAGACGTAATTCAGTGTATGAACAAATCTGAATATTGATCGTTTCATTATTCAGGTTTAAATCAGGGGGAGGCCACCAAAAATTTGCATGACGTGACGTGGGGGTGGGTGGGTCTCTTGAGTGCACCAAAAATGTGCATTTCCAACTTGTGCAATTTTGTGAATTTTTTAAAAATATATCAATATATCAGCTAATATATACATCATCAGGAGGCTTCATATGTGAGAATATTGGGCTTAATCTGGGAAAATGTCTGACGTTAGTAGGGAGTGGGTGTCTTGTTCGAAATGTAGAAAATGTGCAGACAATATTTTGGGAACAATTCAAATGAAAATTTGTTCCGTATGTGTACACCTGCTCTGGCCAAGCCTGATAATGAACAGCTTGTCATTTGTAGATTGGGGCCCACAGAAGCCCACAGAGGTTTAAATTGGTGGTACCAGTTTAACCCTTTACCTAACATGAAAAGCAGATGACACTTGCCAAAAAAATGATTGAATAACTAATTTTTTTCATTTTTTGCCTCAAAAACATAGGTTATGACCCCTCATTAGAACGAGCTCGACGAGCTCGTTCCAATGAGGGGTCATAACCTATGTTTTTGAGACAAAAAATGAAAAAGTAATAAAAATTAATTGGCGATTTTTTAAAATAGCGCTGGCCGGTTTTGGCCGTTACGTTGGGTAAAGGGTTAAGAACATTATGAAAAACCCCTAAAGACAGTTGTGTCTACTAAGTTTATAAGTTTATTTTGGATTTTAATGGGAGAGTGGGGGGGTGGGTGTCTGAGAACGGTAGTAGAAAATTTGCAGGTAGTGGGTTGGTGGGTGCAAAAAGGAGCCGAATAAAAAATAGGACGGCACGTCTTGCAAATTGTTAGTGCCCCCCCCCCCCCTGTTTAAATGTAAGAAGTTTTGTTGGACAAGTTATTGTATAGATACACTGGCGTAAATTCAAGTGGTGGTGCTGATAGTCGAGGGAGTGGGTCGAGGGAGTTTATAGGCTTTGTCACCTCGGTTCTGAAAAGCTCAGCTTCTCTGGGCACCCATCCTTATCAAACATGGGAAATGAAAATGGAAATTTTACCCCATGACAAATCAACTTTCACTTGCTCTATTAAAGAACTACAGTAAAATTATTTATATTTATTTATTGGTGTTTAAGGCCACATACTTATGCTCAATGGCTAATGACTGTGACAGATTTACGCTGGAGGAAGCCGGAGTACCCGGACAGAACCACCGAGCATCGACGAGCAACTGTCAGCTCCTCAACATTCTAACTCTGTTCAAGCTCCGCTCAAGCAAGGTTACAGCGGTTGAAGACATGTGCATCATCGACGTGCAGCACGCCTTAGTACACGGCGTCATCGTGCACCGATGTAGGCAACCGGGATAAAGTACCTTGCCCAAGGACACAAAGCGGGTCGTCCCAGACGGGGATCGAACTCGGGACCTCTAGCATAGAAGTCCAACAGTCTACCACTGAGCCACCGCACTGAGCCACCGCGCTCTCTACAGAAAAAATTATAAACAAAAAATTATCAACAGCTTTTTTTTGGCTACGAAATCAATTTATTCGTTTTATTTAGGTTACAATTTTATTAAGAATTACGAAGTAGTACATGTAATGTACACGTTCAATATTATTGTTTTCTCTTTGTAGATGTAGAGAGGGTGAGTGTGACATAGGAGGCGTGTATCTGGTGGGGCGAATGAGAGGCACAACAGACTGCAGACATCTGGTCTAAACCCTCACCGCAGTCTGTCGCTCAATATTACGTGTTTTACGTTTATGTACAAAGTACATAAAAACGTATTTCTTTATATATACGATACCAGCAAGGGAAAATGTAAGGGTCATATGAAAAGTACCCCCCAAAAAAACAAAAAATAGTGGCCGCGTATTTTTCGACCCAACTTGCCCTACAGGCGGTACACTCGGCCCCTTCAATTCCGTCACTTTTTAAACCCCCACCATTAGATTCCAGGTATAAAAAGTTACCCCTAGTAGACACCTTTGAGGACCTATATCGTTGAATTCCATCAATTTTGCCCCTCCCCACCCCCACCCCCGCCACTTTTGTAAACACCACCATTAGATTCCTGATAAAAAGTTGCCCCAAGTGGACCCCTTTGAAGACCTATATCGGTGAAGAAAAATTTGGTCATAACTTTCGGTGCCCCTCCCTGGCCCCACCCCAACCTTCTCACTTTTTTAAACCTGACGAGGACCTCCGCCATAAAGAAGTACCCCTAATAGACCCATTTTGGGCACTCTGGATGACCCCATATTCATTTCTATAGCGGACAGACAGACAGACAGACAGACAGACAGACAGACAGACAGACAGACAGACAGACAGACAGACAGACAGACAGACAGACAGACATTCTATGAAATATAGTATAGATAAAGCTTTTGAAATCACCCCGCCGATCGTATAGCTTCTCTGTTTGGTTGTTAACCCTTTGAACCCTGATGGCATATTCATGTTAGTTGAACGACAGCAATTGGGAGAGTCCGGAAAAGCGGCCTTTCGGAATCAAAGGGTTATCGACCTAACTTGGCCGTTATACTTGACACCTCCCCCCCCCCCCCTCCCCTCCCCATTGCGATTGACACACGTAAAATATGATAGGAAAGAGTACTCAAAGGTTTCTCAGTTACAGTTCTCGGAAAGTAAAATATTTTCCAATTGTGCACTTTTTGGCGTTAATTCATTGTCCCCTACTGGCCTCAGGGCAAATGGAGTAGCTGCCTCCAACGCCACAACAATGAAGAAACCGTACACAAAGCTTCTAACATTATCGCAAAATCAGATCGAGGCAGAAGTGAATCGAGTGGAGGGCGAACCTTGCGTGCTCTTTATTACTGCTTTCTTGGTTCAAGAGAACACTTTTTTCAAATGATGATTAACTTAAATACTTATTGTGCACCAAAGAACCAATGCTATTGCATTTAAAGTATAGACTAGAGTTTTGTTTCAGACAATGACTTTTTAGAATGCATTGGAAAATCCATTAGAAACTCTACTATACCGTATAATAAATAATTCGGGAGCGCGGTGATTCAGTTATTAGACTTCTAACCGAAAGGCCCACGCTTCGATCCCCACCAGGGATAAGTACATTGTCTCCTTGGGCAAGACACTTATCCCGATTTCCCACGTTGGGCACGGTGGCTCTGTGTACAAAGGCGTTCTGCACGTCGATGGTTCCCTTGTCTTCAACCAATGCTACCCCTGCTTGCGATTCGTACGTTGGGCAGTCTAGCAGTTGCTCGCCGTTTCTCGGTGGTTATCTCCGGGTACTCCGACTTCCTCCACACGTAAAGGAGGTGACCCTGGCTCTCAAAAGTGTCGTTAATCCAAATAAATAAATAAATAAATAAATAAATAAATAAATAAATAAATAAATAAATAAATAATTCGATTTAATGCGATTCTGGTTACTTTGTGTCAAGGGGAAACATATGATGTTATAAAGCAGTCCCACATTGAAACTGGCCACGGTAACAGAGACAAAATGATTAAAGAAACATGCAAACTGGAGGTGGGCGGTATACCGAAAATACCGAATGGTAAAGGTATTATTATAATACCTAAATACCGAACCGGTAATTGTGGCGTATAATAATAGAGAGTGTGGGGGTTGGATTTTTCGCAATAAAGAATCCGTATCATGTCCCCAAACTAACGAATATAGTCGACCATGATGTACCACTTAGTTAGACAGATACCATTAAACCATGGCGGTATCTTCCATGTCAGTTCACTGGAAGCAATTGGGAAGGTCTTTATTCATTATTTGGGTGTAGACAAATTAATATTATCAACGTGCAGCCTTGGGGCTGCACGATGACAATATTGATTGGTCTACCCCCACACATTTACTGACCAACCACCCAACATAATGGAATTATGATGTGTGATACTATGATGGGCCGAAAAAATAGCCTCTCGGGTTGAAAAAGTTAAACAGTTGGCATGCCGCCTCCTCCCTCTTTCTCAACATCCCGTGTCCGCCCCCGATTGCAATTACAAAGTTTTAAAAGGCGTTCTATACATACGAGACTTGTTGGTTATGGGTTAAGACCGTGTTTACTCATTTGTAAGAAAATCCGCTACATCGGAGGCGTGAGAGAGTGATGCGTTTAATTAATTCCTAAGTGTATCGCATTGTTAGTTGATCTTAAAAAGTAGTTAATACATTTGACATTGGCCAACACGAGCTGGCTAACAACATGAGAGAAAGTTCATTGAAGTTTGACATGATTCTATTTGTGTCGTTGTGTGTCCCCATTGTCTGAGGCTTTCAGACCCTTATTCAGCGATCATGCCCTGTGAATACAAGGAGGGAATCCCATCAAAGGATATAATGGAATTAAATAAAGAGAAAACGAGCTGGGTGTTCCGCAAGATCATTCTAAATACTCAACTGAAAGTAGATTAACTAGCTACACGTGGAATACAAATGAATTCCTGCTGTTTTGTTGATGACAACACCATAATCTCACGTTTTAAATTTTCTCAACATAAGGGCAGAACGACGAGACACAGAGGCAGTAGATTCCAAGGAAGTGGTGACACTAGGGACAGGAGCCTCCCATCCCCGACTTTTTTTTTAGACATATTCCTTTACATTATGACGTTGCACTACTTGTTATTCGAAAAAAATATTCCATTACCACACAGTACTGGACAAAACGACACGGAACTTAAATTTTTAATTATAAGTCATTCCTTGAGTGCAACAAGGCGCCATCTGCAATGCTCTAGCATTGCAGATGGCGCCTTGTTGCACTCAAGGGACGACATAAATGTTTGCGAGAATTGACCATCAGCGCGTTGTATGCTTTTATTATTATATATTTATTTACTTATTGATGTTTAAGGTCACAAACTTATGCACAATGGCTAATCATGACCTTGACAGCTTGACGGGTAGAGGAAGCCGGAGTACCCGGAGAGAACCACTGAGCAACGACGAGCAGATGCCTGCTCCCCAACATCGTAACTCCGCACTGCAGCACAGGCAGGGTTCGATTCGTTGAAGACATGCGTACCATCGACGTTCAGTACGCCTTAGTACACGGCGTCATCGTGCCCCCATATTTTCAATCGGGGTTAAGTGTCTTGCTCAAGGACACAACGCGGGAGTCCGAATCGATCGCTCAGACGGTCACCTATACAATGATTAACCGGGCTCGACGTTGCTTAACTTCGGTGATCTGACGAGAACCGGTAAAGCTGGCTGGACTGGATGGGCTGAAATTGCAAGCTGCAACTCATTCCAGACGTGTTCGATTGGATTGAGGTCAGGGGATCTTGCTGGCCAGTCCATACGCTCAATCCACTCCCTCTGTCGGTAATCCCCAAACAACATGAGAACGGGCATTATCGTCCATCAGAATGAATCTATCACCCACTGCACCTGCATACAACCTGACGTGGACATCCAGGATCTCATCAATATACCGCTGTGAAGTCAATGTACCACGTTCAAGGACACAGAGCCCTGTAGTCAATCCCTGCTGATGCCGCCCCAGACCATGACTGACCCTCCACCATAGCGGTCATGCTCAGCAATGTTGGCTGCATGGAATCGCTCTCCTGGTCTTCTCCATACCCTGTCTGTGTGGTCTAGGCAGTACCTTGACTCATCTGTTAAAAGGACAGGTCGCCAATTTTCTCTGGTCCATCCAACGTGGTCTATGGCCCATTCATATCGTGCCTGGCGGTGGTTCTGGGGCAGCGGAATGCGAATACATGGTCTTCTCGATCGGAGACCACATTCGTGCAAACTTGCCCGGATAGTCTGCGTCGAAACATTTACCCCGGATGCATTCTGAAGGTCAAAGTGAAGCTGGGTTGCTGTGGCAAAGCGGTTCCTGTTTGCCTGAATGATCAAAAATCGGTCTCCAGCTACAGACGTTGCCCTGTCTCTGCCACCAGCATGCCATCTTACTGGTGTGCCATATTGCTGAAATCTTGCCCGGGCTCTGGTGATCACCGTATGGTACACACCAAGAGCTTCACCAACCTGACGATGGGTAGCCCCCTGCTCCACCATCCCTACAGCCCGCCACATTTCTGCTTCAGACAAATGCCTTCTTACATTTGCATTTGCCGTATTCAATCATTAAATCACAAGGGTTTGTGTTGAAATGAAGATTGAATACCCTACACATGTCATGTACATGTAGACAGTACACAAAAACATCATGAAAATCAAGGGGTACATGTTTTCCATGACTGTCACGAAAAGTCTGCCTGTCAAGAGAGCTAATGAAAGCACTTGGGACCATCTCAATACATTCCTCAATCATATCCACCAAAAATATCGCAAATATGTCACAAGCAATTGTTTCAATGATGTGTCAAATATTTGGTGCTTAGCAAACGTTGAGTAGTATATAAACTTCAGTCTGCCAAATCCAAACATGCTTTACAATAAATATCTAAATATTCTTCCAACTGGACGAGATAAATAAGATTTTTTTAAACATGTACCAAGCACCAATAGGAGACATTCGTAAAAACTTTTATTTAATAAACATTTTCACTCTTCGTCAAAAAACATAGCTCATGACTACACGTTGGAACGAAAATTTAAATGATGCAGGGCCGTTCGTGCACACAATTGAGATCCCGAAGCCATTATGGGCTGCCACCGACATCCTCAAGGCTTCTGAGATGTAACCAGTCGTATATTTTATTTACCAAGTTATGACCAGATTGCCAAGCTGCAAACATGTTTGAGATGGCTGAAGCTGTTAAATGAGACCTGATTTTTTTTCCTAATATCCCATTTCCATATACCCACCTTCTCACACCCAATTACACAAGAACCACCTGATTTCGGTGAAGTATCTATAATATACAGATATACTTGATTAGGGATGGTTGTGTGTGTTTCTTTCATGAATTTCACACATGAATAAAAAATGAATTCAAGTCCAAAGGGAGACAATTCACTTGAAAACTGTCGCAGTGAAAAGTGGAAACTATGCGCATGTCTACTTAACAATGATAGTGCATACGAAGTTTCATAAAAAGTGGTTCACAAATCTAGGAAACTATAGAAATCAGAAATCACCAAGAAATCTAATTTCTAGAGTTGAAAATTGCCACAGCTTGATAAATTGTGATCACAGGAATTTAATACAGAAGTCAATGAGAAGTCCTCAGTTCAAGGGGAGATAATGCTGCCACAGACTTAACAATTGAGAAAATGTTTTCGTGATTCACAAACAAAGCAAAGAGGAGTTACACACACAGGAATTTTATTTAGAAGTCAATAAAAAATTTAGTTTCAAAAGTACATAATTCAGTTAATCAAAATGCAGTATTTTGTTTCCTTTGGAAATAACTTAATGTATTTGCATTTATATTTAATATTATCCACCATGTAAAAAAGTTATACTATAATGTTTTTTCTGCAAATAAATTCATTCATTCATTCATTCCAGTCCACAAAGACCAAGCAGCAAGTCAACCATATAATTAATGGCTGTGACGACTCAGTCGGCTAACTGGCCAATCCCTATCCCACCACGAATATAACAGCTCTTGTGTCTTCGGGATCTGTTACCAAACACACCTTAACCTCTATTTTTACTTCGTTTCATCCCACCGATGCCATTGACGTTGATTCTACCTGGCTAAATGCAGCTGATATCCTTCTAGTTTGAGTGCAATCAGTTTTTAGAGATTAATAAACCGTGGCATGATAAACGTTAGAGGTCTATTCTCCGATGTGCTTTGAAAAAACCCAGACTATTCCTCTCCGTTCCTCAATCAAAACACGAACCATTACGGCGCCACATTTGAAAAGTGCATCGTTCTCGCCATTTCTCACGTGATTGACAAGCTGTCAAAACTGAATTCAAGTCGAACACGTTGAGATCTATTGCAACAGCAATGAATTATTTAGTAACGTACGGTCGAAAGGTAATCACTAGTTCTACACGTGTAATTCGAAGCAATAACGGGCTCATAGGACCGAAGCCTCGTTTATCATACGCCACAATATATCCCTCCTTTCAACGTGTTACGTACTAATAAATCATACCGCAAACTACCGCAAAACTTATGACAGTTAATTGAATGGAGGTCTAGTTAGGATTCTCATAGCAGCGAATGCGGAGATATTTTACCCTTTTCTGGAGCACAACTTTTTTTTTGGCAAAGGGGCAAGCCTTTTATTGTTGCGCTTAGTTCCATCTGAAGAATTTTGCCGCCGACTACTTGGAGACGTGTCTGCAGATGTGCGTTAAGTGGACAGAGGGCCAGCATTTCCGCCAAAAATTATATCAGAAACTTTGGTTTGGGCGATTTTTTAGCAGCAACAAGCAGCTCTTGTTCTGTCAATGTCTGTCGGTCTGTCTGCCGAACTGTCTGACCAAAGAGTTTTTAACTCCATAACGTTTAAAATATCGCAAGGAACGGCAGCATATGCAAGTTTTCTGTACGTGGAGAGTGTATTATCATTAAATCACTCGCAGAAGGGAGATTCCATCCGAGCAATAATTGCAAGTTTGTTGCAAAGCGTGACAAGGTTAAACCCGGAGGTCCATTGGCTGAAACATTGCTTGTGTTTTTTTGTACATATGTACATAATTTGAAAGTGATACTTTGGGTGATAACTCCACTCCACGGGTGATTTAGTTACAATCCACTCTTCACGTACTGAATCGTATTGATACCAAACTCACATGTTCAATGCAGGTGTTATTCATGGTATATAACTGTTAGAGTTATCGGCCTTTATGGACTTAGAGTTTGTTTCATTCTTACCAAAAAACTCAATAACTTTTAAAATATTCGACGGAGTGACATCATATCAGGTATGCAAGTGTGTCGAGCCCCAGGTGCAATGCAGGTGTTATTCCGGGTATTTTTGTCAGAGTTACCGCCCTTTATGGACTTGGAGTTTGTTTCATTCTTTCCATAAAACGGAATAACTTTTAAAATATTCGACGGAGTGACATCATATCAGGTATGCAAGTGTGTCGAGCCCCAGGTGCAATGCAGGTGTTATTCGGGGTATTTTTGTCAGAGTTGTCGCCCTTTATGGACTTCAGGAATTCTTCTGTTTGTTTCTTTCTTACCATAAAACTAGTAATTTTTAAAATACTCGGTGGAGTGACATCATATTTGGTATGCAAGTGTTTCTAGACCAATGGTCAATGCAAGTGTTATTCGGGGTATTTTGTCAGAGTTATTGCCCTTTATGGATTTAGAATCTATTTTAGTTTTAGTTTACATTCCCTCGCAGCTTAGGGGCGATCTCGCAATTTTTATCATCTCCAAGTATTTTCTTACATATATTGTTAAATACAAAACTACTGATTGAAAGGTTTCCATAGCAGTTAAAATTTGAAGGTGTTGCTTTATTCAGGTTTCCTGACCATGAAAGAGTAAAATAAACATCGATGGGTTTATCAGGGAATTTGTCGAAATCCTTTGGAGTGTAAACCTTTACCTAACACCATTAGTAGACGACATTTGCCAACAAAATTTTTGAATAATTCAACATTTTCATTTCTTGCTACAAAAAACATAGCTTATGATCCATCATGGAACGAGCCCATTGTGCTCGTTCCAATAATGGGCCACAAGCTATGTTTTAGAACCAAAAAGATGGAAAAAAAATGATTGGCGATTTTTATGAACACCTTTGCGCCGGCGTTTACCGTTACGCTAGGTAAAATGTAATGATTAAATAATAATTAATAATATTATAATTAAAATCTGTAATAATTAATAATTGTAATAATTATTCTATTTGAAACTACTCCCAGAGGCATTTAAAATTCTGAGACACCAGTCGTAAACTATTGGAAATTCCAGACCTACTTTGGTAGAATTTCTGTCTTGTCCACTAGAATTTAGTGAACAATTATAGATTTGGATTTCGCTAAAGTAAAAAGTCCTAAAATCACCAACTAACTGAAGCGCAATAACAGTTTTCCAAGTGGACACCTCCCACTCAAGACTCTCTTGCCCCCCCCCCTTCCCCCAAGATATACAGAATAAACGTATAGTGTTGTCAAGTAAAAAAATTATTCTACGAGTAGGATTAAGAATGAAACCGACGAGCCTCTGGCGAGTCGGTTTCATTCTTAATTCTACGAGTAGAATAATCTTTTTTACTTGAAAACACTATACGTTTATTTTGGTTATCCCATAAATGTTTTACGGGGCTGTCGCAGCGAAATAGTGCAGTTACTCGCTACAAAACACAGCGAGAAGTGAAGAAAACATTGATCCAATTCGATCGACCAGCAAAATTGGCAGAAATAAACAAGGCGCAGTGATACATTTCTGTCTGAAAATAATTCCCCAATAAACTTGAGCTAAACGTGCAAAAATACTTTATTAAATGAACAGTGTGTGGTGTTTTCTACTGGCATTATGTAATACTTTCAAAAAGGTTTAACGAAAACAACAATTGAACCATTAATTATGCTACACGAATGCGGTAGAGGTCAGAGGTCAACAAGTCTGTCTCTACCACAGGAATAAATTATTTCATTGTTAAACCTGCGGAGGAAATTTATAACCCTACTAGGTGAATAAAGCAAAAATTTATCCAAGGCTTTTATTGACTGAATAAACGGCCATTTATGGGATAAAGGTAGTTTATTGCGAGGTCATATAAAACAAAATGCATGGTTTTACAAAAAACAGCATGCATATTTATAGTGAAGAAATAAACTAGGTCAATGTATACAGGATTAAACGAGAATGACTTCAGCTGTTCGTACCTGTCATTAGCTTTCATTTCACTTCAAAGGAAATAAAGAACAGAAACAATTTGGCGAAAAAGTATTTTTATTCAAATTTTATGATACCCTATTGGTGCATTTACATCTATCATAAATAAGATATGTTGAGGTTTCCCAAAATTATTTCAAAATCTAAATATTCAATAAACTCACTTTTAAAGAATATTTTTTTCCAGGCACTTATTCCCATTGTTGGGAGGTACAACCTCTACAGAACCAATGCCAGCTGTTCTCTCTATGTTTGTGGTACTATCACAGAAAACATTATTCACTGAAATGACCTACCATACTCTCTAAACAAAAACTCAGCATGCAAGGTTTTGCTTACACCAGTTTCATTGACATGTTTCGAACATTATTTCTTTCTAGCACAATATATCAAATTTCCGTGCCCTGATAATATATACCACGAACATATAGAACCGTTGATGTTGGTTTTGTCTAGGTTGCATCGCACCACGATGAGAATGAAAGCCTAGAAAAAATATTGTTTAAGGCCTCAAAAAATTAAAAATCTGTTTCTTAGGCCCTCCCGCATGGTCCTTTTGGCTGCCGCATGCTCTCTTTTTATAACCAATGTAAACTTTAAAAAAAAAAATTAAATGGTTTATGTCTGATATTTTACCAAAGTTAAAAAAATTGATGAATTTGTCCCTTGAGTGCAAGATGGCTTTGCAATGCTTTAGCATTGCAAAGCCTTCTTGCTCTCAAGGGACAAAATACACCACCACCCATGCTATTCTGTAGATTATGAGGCCTAAAACATAAACCAAGATATGAACTTTTGATGGCAAAGAAATAAATACAGAAATAAAAAATAAAATAAAAAACCGCTCGCCCGCATGCAATTTTACAAATAATGGCCTGAGAAAGAGAAGATCTACTTTGTGGGGCCTAAAGTGAATTTATTAAATATTAAAAATTATAGTACTCGGGATATATTTTTTATTATATTATTGTTGTTACTTATTAAATAGATTGTAAATAAACTAAAAATACATCACACACTGGAAGCATACAAAGACTAGAATTGTTTACATTCAAATTGAACAGAGAATATTAAAGCCGATACCTAACCAAACTGCATGTTTACTACAAGTAGGTTTTATAACAAAAAGTCACCCATGGAATCTTGCTCTCATTTGTCTCTGTAGCCTTTATAAGACAGTACTTATACTATTAAAAAAGAACTTGTAATTTGCCTTTGAATTCAGACACTTTCTAAGCTTTGTTAGGTAAGCAATTTAAATTTTAAGATACAGTTGGTGTTCGGAACTGGGTGGTTGTAAGGCCTCAAAAAACCAAGGGTTTACAACCACCCATTTCAGGACAACAATTGTGCATTAAAGTTTTCTCTGAGTGGGAACCGAGACTGGGACATTTTGGATTGGGAATTGGGAAAAGTGATGCCCAAATGCCATTGGGAAAGGGGCCCATATTCGGCTCTGTGGACACCCAGAAGAATTCCCGAAGACAGAACCATTGATGATGGGTTTTGTTGAGGTTGAATTTCACCATGATGAAAATGAAAGCCTAAGAAAAATACTATTTAAAAGTGAATTTATTATATATTTAAACTGTTAAAATTAAAACTACAGTTCTCGGAATATGTTATATATCATATATATTGCAAATAAACTAAAAATACATCACAAACTTACGGCGGCGTAGAAGCGGCATGTGATGTTTAGTTACTAAATTGAATATTCAATTTACTAAATTGAATATTCAATTTACTAATTGAAAAAACAGTCTTGTGATAAATTGAATAAACAGTCTCGTAATGAATTGAATAAACAGTCTTGTAATAAATTGAATATTCACTTTAGTAAATTGAATATTCAATTTAGTAAATTGAATATTCAATTTAGTAAACTGAAAAAACAGTCTCGTGATAAATTGAATAAACAGTCTCGTAATAAATTGAAGAAACAGTCTTGTAATAAATTGAATATTCAATTTAGTAAATTGAAAAAACAGTCTTGTAATAAATTGAATAAACAGTCTTGTAATAAATTGAATAAACAGTCTCGTAATAAATTGAAAAAACAGTCTTGTAATAAATTGAATATTTAATTTAGTAAATTGAAAAAACAGTCTTGTAATAAGTTGAAAAACAGTCTTGTAATAAATTGAATAAACAGTCTTGTAATAAATTGAATATTAGATTTACTAAATTGAATATTCAATTTACTAAATTGAAAAAACAGTCTTGTAATAAATTGAATAAACAGTCTCGTAATAAATTGAATAAACAGTCTTGTAATAAATTGAATATTCAATTTAGTAAATTGAATATTCAATTTAGTAAATTGAATATTCAATTTAGTAACTAAACATCACATGTCGCTTCTACGCCGCCGTACAAACTGGAATTAAAAACCCTTTTTACTCTGCGTACTATTAATTTTCCCCATATGGTCTGTTTCTTTTTACATTACCCTTAATATCATAATACTGAGGAATAAGACGAAGCGAACTGAATTTATGATGTTTTTTGTGTAAACCAAACGTCTAGAAATAATACTAAAACTGATGTCCACCCAGCCACACCTTTCTGACACAGTAAATGGTTTGCAGGAACAGCTGACGGTTATGTTATATTTAGTGTACACTAAATACTTCCGGTTCAACCGGAAACGAAACTGCTGGTTAAAAGAACGTTGGCACTTTAAATATCGACCTGTCAGCGTGATTTACAAGTGCGTAATGTTCGAGGTATCTCGAGTGTCAATGTGTAAGAAGGTTCGACTTAGGGAGAAAAATCTAACAAGCTCCACGTTTATCTACATCAAAGATTCCCGCAGCGATCGAATTAGTAAGCCAAAGGACGGTGAATAGAGAAACAAATTTTATTGAAAAGAGTCACGAGGCGCTAAATTAGCAAATTATTGCTTGATTAAACTTATATTTTAACAGGGTCTGTGCTGACAAGTTCAAGAAATATTTCGTGTTGCATTTTTCAAATTTTACACTTCCGCGGCAAAGATCGAGATTTGTATATTGGAACTATCATTCCAAAACTGTTGCAATGACAAATTCGTTGCTAAGAGCGCTGCCAGGTCTATCTGGTGTATTCGTGTGGCATTGGACAGCCCGACTTCGGTGGTCCAGGAGAGAATCATCGACCTTCAGGCGGCGCGGTGGCGTTGTCGTAACCGGTTTCGTCAGATCACCGAAGTTAAGCAACGTCGATCCCGGTTAGTCCTTGGATGGGTGATCGTCTGAACGATCGATTCGGACTCCCACATTGTGTCTTTGGGAAAGGCACTTAATCCGGATTGTCCACATGGGGGCACGATGACGACGTGTACTAAGGCGTACTACACGTGGATGGTGCACATGTCTTCAACAAATCTAACCCCGCCTGTGGTGCAGTACGGAGTTACGATGTTGGTGAGCTGGCAGCTACTCGTCGTTGCTTGGTGGTTCTCTCCGGGTACTCCTTGGCTGTTAAAGTGTCGTTAAACCTTAAAAAATAAATCGACCTTCAGAAATCAGCTGTCAGTGTTTTGTTCGGCGAGTGATCCGGGCACGAGCTAGGCTAGTTTCTGTGGAAACTGTTTGAAAGCACATTGTGCCACAACACTCACAGTAGCTCGAGCAAGTAAGGGCTGAGCCTCTTCCACAAAGATACAAAGTCACTACGATATGATATTGAAACCCTCGTTCCTTTGATCAGAAGACATCAACCTCGCCAACTGATGATCCACCGCCCCCGGACGTTTCTGAACTTGTTTTCTGACAACATCCAGCGCCCATTCTAGAGTAGCGTGTTAGAGAGTCATGTATGGGTTTTATTCTGAAATGCAGGTACTGTAACTTAAAGGCTTCAGATTCTGTGGATAAGCTTCATACTATCTGTGAAGTGAAATGACTTCGTCTGTATGAGTTTGCCTTGTCACAATTTATGGGAGAGTGCCCGATGGGCACTCTCCCATAAATTGTAACAAGGCAAAATACGTGAGAACAAATTTTGATAACCAAATATAATTTAGCGCTCTACCAATTAAGTGAAACATAAAATACGTTCCGCTCTCGAGGCAGTCCTTTCTCAAATGAATTTGGACGGTTCACAGCCACTAAGTTTCAGATCTTTTCTTCGTGCAAAGATGTTCAAAAACACATTAAACTAGAATAAAAACAAATCACTACCACTCTCGGTGATGTTTCACAAGCCGAAATACCCGAAATAGAATATAAAACTCGTGTATCCTCTCTACAATTGGATTATCCAACGCAGAATCAGTTTATTTGAAACACGATCTTGCATATACAATACCTATGTCTTATTTGTAAGGCCTTAGGTTACTAAAGCACGAATTAATTGGGGTTTATAGTTTCAATAAGACTTGTAAAGCACCAGTGATTAACTATACGAACACTCTGGGAAACAGGAAACCATATACAAAGTAGTGAGGGTAGATCATTAATGGAAAACCCAGAGGGAAGTTCCCACCCGACAGTAATTGTAATGTCTGAGAAAAAGAATATGTAGGACTAGTCACCTTTCAGCTCATTGCCTACCAGATAAGACTGTTGCGTATTTACCCTTTCAAGGACAAGGCTTAGGTTGATCAATACATTACAGTAAAGACATTAAAGAGTATGTTACGCACGTTAATGGTACGTATCGCGCTACAAGCCATTCTAATCTCAACTTTCGGATCGAATCGAATCTCGAATCCACTTAGACAGCGGATTTCGAATCGAAACTCGAATCCAATCCCATGGCTTTTCATGTTGTAAATATGGCTTCTTCTTAAAACCATAAATAATGACAGTCTCCGTCCATACGTTATTTGTACAACAGCGACTCATCTGTTTGGACAACTCAATCAAAATGCGGAGTATTCCAGAAACGGAGTCAAAGTACAGTTGAAACTTGAAGTCTTGTCGCAATTAGTGCAAAAAATGCTCGTTAGTTAATGCGCTCCTTACTGCAGAAAAATGAAGTTATCTGAAATACCCAAGAGCGTTTGTGGTGTGCTATGCAAAATATATAGAGGAAATGGAATGAGTGTTTTTCTCATATAATATTTATGAAACGAGTCTAAGAATTTTCCGTTTTGGCGAGCCTCTAGCGAGCCGAAACGGAAAATTCGGACGAGTTTCATAAATTTTATATGAGAAAAACACTCATTTCATATTCTATTTATCATATGACACACACGCACAAATTAGCTGCTTAGTTTGACTTTTTAACCCTATCACCTAACTTGAGTTGCAGACGGCACTTGGAAAAAACATCCCCGTATAACTAAAAAATTTCATTTTTGTGCTTCCAGAACATTAGGTAATGGCGCCTTGGAACGAGCTCGTTGAGCTCGTTCCAAAGAGGGGTCATAACCTATGTTTTGGAAGCAAAAAATGAAAATATAAAAAAAAATGAGTGGCGCGTTTCTTGTAGGTAAAAGATTAATACAATATAACCCACCCTAAATAGGACAGATAACGTAAATTCTCCCTACTGAAATTATACAAATGTGACCCAGTTGTATTTTGTTTAGCCAATCAAATTGTCCAGTTTTGAAATTGAACAATGAAAGCTCCCAACTCTAATTATGCAAATTATGAAAATGTGGCCCAGTTGTATTTTGTTCCACCAATCAAATTATCTAGATTTGAAACTGACCAATGAAATTGACGGAAGGCTTTATTTATCACTGATTAATATGAAAACAAAATATCAAATGTTTTAAAGTGAACAAAACGAACGAGTCATATGATGTAATGCGGTATTAGCGAGATCGATAGTGAAATCACGAACTGACCTGATCAAACAGAAACAAATACTGAGATTACAGTATGTGGAGGGTGGATTACTACTAAATCGCCGTGGAAGAGATTTTTCACTTCCTAATTATTTACAATTTTGAGGACAAAACACAAGAAGCACTTGCAAACTTTTATCACATGGACCACCGGGTTGCACCCGGTGGTCCATGTGATGAAAGTTTGCAAGTGTTTCTCGTGGTGTTATGAACAATTATAAATATTGTTCGAGTGGAGAATATATGGCGCTGCGATTAAGTGATAATCCACTTTCTTCATTTTGTATACGCTGTCGAATTTTAATATCTATTTACATTATAACATGTACGTGTATCCCAGTAGAGGTTAGGAATGATGTTAATGATCTCTATTTACTAGTGTAGATTGTACAGAGTTGGACACGGTGTTTTGTAACAGGAATTGAGTTACTCTAATGGTGCACTTTGACAGGGACAAAAGTGCAATTCCTTGGCGCGCTATTACTTCAAAATAGTGTACACCACAGTCACTGGACTTCTAGTTTCAACTGTAGATTTGGAAGCGGAATCTCCATGCACTCGTCTTCTGTTATCAGGACTCATGTACAGGAGACCTGGTGATGGAGAAGAGTTTGGAAGGATACAGTTGGGGGGATTTTGAGAACATATCGACGATTCGAAAATTTCCGAACCAGCTCGACTCAAATCGAATCATCGGGCCGATTTCTGATAGAATCGAATTACGAATCTTCACAAAATCCAACGTACCACGTGCAAAAGCAGTGGCCGTCGCATAAACGATGGATGCTGATTTGTGTATTTGTGGGAATTTCCAAGCAGTCAAAGTTTGTCCAAAGTTGGGTTTCCTCCCATGTTTTACCATCGGGCTTAATTTGTTCCCAGTCTTTGAAAATCGTGGGTATACGCCCATGTACTGGTTCAATTTCGGAACTACTGTTATTTTCTAGTAGGACGTGGAAGGATTATTTCAAACAGTACTTGGCGTCGTAAAATAATCCTTGCTTCACACACAGGAATAAAAGTCGTATTTACATTGAATACGTTACCTGCTGAATTTATTAGCTATCTCTCCCGATGTTCATCCTATTTAGGTTCATAAAGGAGCTGATTAAATATACAGAACGCTGTGGACCAAAATAAGCGTCGTTGTTGTACGACCAGAGAATTATTTATTTATTTATTTATTTATTTATTGGGGTTTAATGACTCTTCGACAGCCAGGATCACCTCATGTCGTACAATTTTACTGATAGAGGAAGCCAGGGTACACTGCAAAAAATATAGGTTCTCTTTAGAACCAAAACTGGTTTTAATCTTGTCCCTGAGATGGAACCAGTTCTGCTTAAACAGTATTTATTTCAAATCAAATAAATTTACCAACATTAGCATTCAATTTTAACAGAATATTACATGAACTGAAGTAGTAAACTTGGAGCTTATTCAACGCAGTCGCCAAACATTTTGAAACAAAGGAGATATGAACAGTTGGCATATCGAACCAGTTTTCGTTCTGTATAGAACCAAAACTGGTTCGATATGCTAACTGTTCATATCTCCTTTGCTTAATAATGATTTGAGACAACCTCTATAAGCTCTAAACTTACGGCTGAAACCCCCTCAATTTATGTTTAATTCTGTTAATATTTAATGTTAATCTTTATAAATTTATTTGATTTGAAATAAATACTGTTTAAACAGAACTGGTTCCACCTCAGGGACAAGATTAGAACCAGTTTTGGTTCTAAAGAGAACCTATATTTTTTGCAGTGTACCTGGAGAAAACAACCGATCAACGGAGAGCAACTGCCAGACTCCCCAGCGTACTCGCTCAACACAAGTAGGGTTAGCATTGGTTGAAGACAAGTGCATAATGGGAATGCAGTACGCCTAAGTACGCCTAAGAACGCGAGGCCATCGAGCCCCCACAAGGGCAATCGGAATGAAGTGTCTTAACTCCACTCAGCTGACTATAATTTTGATTTTTTAACTGTTAGAATGCTGAATTATATTTGGTCATCAAAATTTGTTCGTATGTCTTTGCCTTATTACAATTCATGAGAGAGTGCCAATGGGCACTCTCTCATGAATTGTAACAAGGCAAATCCTAATAGACAAAATTATTTAACTTCAAAGGTAATATGAAGCTCATCCTCCAAAAATGGAGCCTTTAAGTTGAATCACCTGCATTTCAGAATAAAGCCCAAATATGGGTTTCCAGCACTCTGCAGGTTACTAAAAACTGATAAAAGTGCATGGAAACGTTTTTATTTTTTCATCCACATCACACGACTACTCCCGATTCGGTGTTAGTTTTTGTGTGCATAATTTCGGTAAAATAAGTCACCCGCAATCTATGTTTAAACGAGGCATGGGCAATCCTTCGTGTGCGCTTTGTCAGCCAGCAACAACTAAATGCAACTCGGTCCTCTAATGACTAGGGTCCGCATGGTTGTCAATCAACATGCTTTTGTTTTTACGCTTCCCTTCTGTAAACGAAGAGTTGAAAGCTGCTACCATACAGAACTTACCAGGCTTTCCAAATGAAGAAAAAAATGAATTACATGTCATTGTCAGAAAGAAACTCATCTCAACGCAGCCCAAGTCCTAACTAGTACCTTAGAACTCTTTCATAAAAGTCCCCAGCTCCACCACGGAGATGAGTAGAAATGCAAGCTTTGAACGAAGCTGTAAAGACGGCGAAACATATGATTTCAGTCTTTGGTTCGTGAAACAACCACATACAAACTAACACACATGTATGCTGTCTCCCACGCACACACCCTTACCGTAACACACACATTCACCGTGAAAACCAAAGAAATGTGCCAGGTTCGGCGCTTATTTTGAGAACATTTCGACGATTCGAAAATTTCAAGCAAAAAAAGCATATTTGCTTACAGTTAATGGGAGGGGAGAGTGCATGTGGCCACTCGCTAATAAGGAGAAACATACAAAATCTATTTAAGAACACCAACTTTTAGATTTCAGCACTTTTTCGCAAAACACAGCTGCGCACCTTTAAGCATAGCATCCCTTAATATTTTCCAAGTGGCAACCTTATTTTGTTGTCTGTGTAAAAAATATGATTACATTGTTTTAATTTAGACAGTCATCATGTACCTTTGTTAAGTATAGCCTCAGGCCACCAGTCTACTATCTCAGACCGCCAGTCTAATTCATTTCGGAGTTCGACGCTGTTGTGTGCTGTTTCCTTACATGCTTTTGTGGAAATTAGTGGGCAGACGCCCGTTGATGTAATGCGATGTGTATTTACTTCCAAGGATATACAAGTATTCATTCCTGCTCCAGTTATAGATATTCCAATCTATGAGTATTTAATTTCCCTTGAAAACATCAAGATATTAAGATAATTTGTGGAACTTTATGCGGCGTAGTCATAAAACTACTGCTTCAGTGAGTCTTCAATTCTGACTGTAATGTCATCAAAATGTCTAGGAAATCAAGTCTCGATTTAGCAACATTTCTAGCTTTGATTCATAAAAATGTGAATCTTTATGAAATTTTCAGATTCAATCGTCCGAAAAATATCAGTTGGTCAGAAAAGCGAATCGTAGGTTCGCTCTTCCAACCAGCTGAAATATTCCAGACGAGGAAACCTAAACATAGGCGAGACCGATTTGAGGGCTAAATTGGTTTCTGGCCATAACAGTGTCGCATGTCTTACAAAATTGGGGTGATTGGTGGCCCAAGAATAACACCTCAGAAATCGTTTTATGCATTCACAACTAGAGGGGTTGGGGAATGTACTAAATGAAAAGAGACACACGAACAGGAAAGGAAGTGTCAACCATCCACGCAAACTTTTCTATGAATAGCCAAAAAACAGCCCAAATGTTCAAGTGATGGGAATTAAACGCAAAACTAAATCTAACAACGACCGCCCCTCCCAACCATTTGATTTCTGAAATAGTTAGCAGTGATGCCAAGATTACATAAAATGTTTCGAAACGTTATTGCATGGTGCTTAGCTGCAGAGACTATGCCCACTTTTATGACGGATATCTTACGTTCAGTTATTTAGAGGCGCTTTACCATTAGCACTAAGATACCGTAAACTTTAGAGATTAGCACTAAGATACCGTAAAGAGACTAAACGAGCAAAAGAGGAAAGTTCTTAAATACGTAAATTTTCCATTTTTACCTCTAAAATACAGCTCAAGGCTCCTCATTAGAACGAGCTCTGCGAGCTCGTTCTAACAAGGGTCATAAGTTATTTAAAAAAAAATAATAATAAAATATGCATTGCAATTTTTATAAATAAATGACGCTTGCTGGATATGGTGTTACGTCTGGTAACGGGTTAAGATGGTTATCCACTGGCCTCGAATCAGCGGGTGTCCGCGTAAACACTTTGTAACATCACACTCCAAACAATCTCTCTAAGACAAAGACAAGTCACATCTCTGCACTAGGTTGATGCTGTAATGACTGTATACAAAATCCCTACAACAAGGTCAGCTAGAATCTAATGTTTAGCAACCCTACCGTTAGGTGTTGATAGACCCACAGAGATTTCTTTCTTGGTATGTAGTGTTGTTATCTCACTGCATACACGTGAACGTGTGTGGTGCACTTAGCTGTTCCAATGGTTCACTTACAAATGCTTTATATCTAGAAGTATTAGACACTGTTCGTCTTCCCTTCCTTGACATTCAATACCTTTTGTTTGCATTCTTAATTAGACAGATCGTGTAGGAATTAAAATTAGAACAGAACAAAAAACTCGAAACGCAACATATCAAAGAGAAAGTCTAACGTTGCTCGTCGTTAATGTTACCTAACGTAAGATTTTCTCCATTGTGCTCCTATAATGAATTTCTCAGCTGTTGCCGTGGTTGTACACTTCCCACACAGAATAGTGCATAGGATGTAATCCGAATCTCTCTAGAGGGATTATTTGACAATAAATCAAGTGGGTGGTCTGTGTTTGTTTTTGTGAACTTTTACCTTACAGACTAGTTTTTTTTAAAGCTGTTATATTTCTAGGATTACAGCACAATAATTACGAAAGAACACCTCAAGAGAATGCAATGTATAATGATGTCCTTCTATCATGCCTTTATGCATTTACATTACAGTACAGTCGCCGTGGACTGGTCGTAATCCGCGCGTGGGCAGTGATGTTCATGCACGTGTTTACCAGGTAATAAAAATTAAAAATCATCACCGGCAAAACATTATTTAATTAACCCTTAACCCAACGTAAACGATATCAAAATTTATTATTTTAAATATCATTTTTTGAAATTTTTCAAAAAATTTCAACAAAACCATATCATGTGACCCCTCGTTGGAACGAGCTCGTCGAGCTCGTTCCAACGAGGGGTCACATGATATGGTTTTGTTGAAATCGTTTGAAAAATAATTTTTTTTTCAACTGCTGAATTTGCATATTACGCGGGTGGATGTGGCCAATTCGTTGGGTAAAGGGTTAATGAAGCTTCGGGTTGTATATATGTTCGAAAACAATAGACAGCTCCCAGAGGTGTCGTTTTCATTCATTCATTATAAATAACAAAAGGAAACTTGGCTTTTATGGCAAGCTAATTAGGCGCAACTAGTTCCTAGATAATCTTCCATGAAGAATATCTATCTGTATTACACCTTTCAACGTTAAAAGTGTCCATCTTGGCTCTTTGTTCAGCGAATGTGATTTTACAGTAATTTGCAAGTTTTTATTCTTCTAAGGAAAACAAGAGGTGCGCATCGGAGATGCTGGCGTCGAGTTGTTTCTACTTTCTTCATGCACTCGCTATTGAAAATCAGAAATATCATCGCGTTGAGCTCAAAACTCGTAAACATTGACAAGCTAAAAATTCGTAAAAATGGACTAATTAAGGCCTATAACTCTGTAATGAGAAAGCGGACCGGGCCAGGTTTCAAACACGCCTGAGATATTTGTACAAAGGAATTGTATGGCAAAAATTAGTCAAATTGGAGAACGTTTGTGCAAGTTATAGTGCTAATGAACTAAAAATTCATAAAAATCGACTAATTAAGGCCCATAATTCTATAACGAAGAATCTGACCAAGTCAGTTTCCCAACTCGCTTGAGATATTATTACATAAAGGACTTGTATGGTAAAAAATAGTCAAATTGGAGAATGTTTGTTCAAGTTATTACGTTAACGAGCTCAAAATTCGTAAAAATTGACTAATTAAGGACCATAACTCTTGCCGGTGTAAAAGGAATGGAAGTCCGTAGGAACGTTAGTCCCTCTGGACTATTATTCCGCGGAATTATAGTCCTAGGTCTAGCATTTCTAGGAATAGTAGTCCGCCGGACTACTATTCCTAGAAATGCTAGACCTAGGACTATAATTCCGCGGAATAATAGTCCAGAGGGACTAATTTTCCTACGGACTTCCATTCCTGTTACACAGGCCAGTTTTCAAACTTGATCGAGATATTATCAAAAAAGACCTGTATGGTAAATATTAGACAAAACGGTGAACGTTTGTTCAAGTTATGGCGCTAACAGTGAGAGAACGCCTAGACGCCCGCCCGCCCGCCCGCCCACCCGGACGCCTGGACGCACACCTACCGTCGCCAAACCATAGGTCTCGGTTGTTAACACAACTCGACCAAAAAATAGTAAATGTCGCCCAATAGGCTTTTATATTAATAGAAAGTGCAGTACATGTCTTTAATACATGTCACAATGAGCACAATAGTGATATTTATAAACAACAGAAAAAAATTACAGAACTTCAAAATTTTTTAAATTGTTTTTAAATGTGTTGCAATAGAGGTTAATAGTGAAACGTTCAAACTGATTGTGTGTGTGTGGGGGTGGGGGGGGGGGGAATTGTATAATGCCAGCTTCTGTATTTTTGTGCTACTCTACAGAAGTTCAATTGACTGTCAGCTTTGGGAAATTAAGGAGAGCTGATTTTCCCGTAAATCTCTTCCATTGACGAAATTTGTCAGCCATTTGGAGTAAGCTCGACGAACTCGTTACAATCAGAGTTCCTAAGCTATATTTTGGGGATAATACCGAAACATAACCTGGAATGCCTTTTTGTAGGGCCCTACGAAGCTTCAAATTCGATTTGAAATCGTTCAGATGATTCGATTCAAATTCGATTTTCGCTATTCGAAAATTTTCGATTAGTCAATCTGTTCTCAAACTCCTACCAGCTGTCTTCTCTTGAACTCTTCTTCTATCATTAGGTCTCCTGTACAGGAGGGAGGGAGAGGGGTGTGTCCTATACAGGAGACCTGATGATAGAAGGAGAGTTCAGGGAGGATCCACTTCCGAAACTGCTTCGATTTCGTTTTCGAATATTCCGTTTTTTTATTAATTTGCCAAAATAGACGAGTCGCCATTGCATATAATATTTGAGAGGTGACTGTAGAGATGTACTGTTGTATTAGAGGTGCACTATCTACGACTCGACGGGAATTCAAATCGAGAAGTCCACGGTTCGACCCGCGCCAGGTGCAACTGAGTTGTGCCCTTGGGCAAGGCGCTTAATCCCGATTACCATCGTGGGGGCACGGTAGCGTTGTGTACTAAGGCGTACTGCACGTCGATGGTGCACGTGTCTTCAACCAGTGCTAACCCTGCTTGTGTGGAGTTAGTACGTTGGGTAGTCTGGCAGTTGCTCGCCGCTGCTCGGTGGTTCTCTCAGGGTACTCCGGCTTCCTCCACCCGTAAATATGTCCGGCACGAGGATACACCGGCTGTCGAAAGTGTCGTTAAACCCCGATAAATAATAATACTAATAATCATATAACTTGTCGAACGGTGAGATTCGATTCGAAAACATCTTCCCGATTCGATTGGTGATATGATTGGATCCGATATTTGAGATTCGCACGACCCTTATTTTGTGAATGTCGCTTGCTGCATAAGATCGTTGTATTCGATAATTGGTTAACAAGTGTCCATGCCAGTCCATGAAATTTTTCTCTCAAACGAGGCTGCAAAGTCACGTACAGGTGACTACAAATAAAATAACAATTGTTTTTCTACTATTATTTTTGTCGGATGAGTATTGGCTGTCCCGTGCTTGTAATCTCAATTCGCCACTCGTATAACTAAGTAATTTCCTTTGTGTGGCTCCACCAATTTCTCTCGACTAATCACACGCCACGAAACCCTTTCGTTCATCACTGGCTTTGTTTATCATGGCGCGCGTATCTTTATCTTCTCCTGTTGAAAACTATCAATGAAAATATTATTCACCAGTAATATTAGCAATAGTCTATATCAGTTGAAATGCCATGGTTTATGATTAAGGGGTGTCGCCAGCTAATTTCGATGTTGACAATACAAATAAACTTTGTGTTTATTTACATAACTGACTTAAGTCTCAGCTATTCCAGAACTACTTACGCAGAAATTAGCAATGAACAATCGAGAATAAATGTACGCCTCGCGCCTTTTGTTTATACACAAAATACGATCATGGTGAAATTCCCGTATACCGTGACCAGTTTATACACGACTCGAGTACTGATACGTTTTGTAGTCCAGGGTCGCGTTTTACTGTGTAACAGATAATAAAAACATTGACACTTCAATTCTAAAAGACTAAACCAACAGAATTCAACGGTCTTTTTGCACCCCCGTATCAGACAATTCATAAAAATATTATTAGTTACACAGTTTTTTGGTGGCCTAATATGGTACATATGGTGTCAGTTAATTTCATATTGGACGAGAGCGAAGCTCGAGTCCAATATGGAATTAACTGACACCATATATACCATCTTAGGTGTCAGTTAATTTCATATTGGACGAGAGCGAAGCTCGAGTCCAATATGGAATTAACTGACACCATATATACCATATTAGGCCACCAAAAAAAAACTGTGTAACGAATATATCTTACCGACTGCTGCATCGATGCACAGAACTAATAACAACAGCGATCAAAATAAAATGAGAGAATTCTCACAATGTGTTCATGTGTCTTTGCCTTGTTACAATTTATGGGAGAGTGCCTACAGGTACTCTCCCATAAATTGTAACAAGGCAAATTCATACATACCAAACAGTTTCATTTCGAAGGTAACATGACACACATCCACAGAATATGAAGCCTTTTAAGTTGCCTAACCTGCACTTCAGACCAAATATGGGCTTCCAACACTCAATCTTTCAACTTGAAGCGTTTATCGGCTGCCGCCATTTTGAATAATCAATGAACAAAGGGGAGATTACCCATAGCTGTCAGCGTATATTGATGTTGACAGGCAGTATATGGTTTTATATGCAGTCTGCATGTGACGTCTTTGAACCAATGAAATTCCCAGATAATTGTAGGAGGTTAGATATAACGTGATATCAGACAAAGCAACAAAGAAATATTATAACTTTGCAGGATCTATTCAAGGCTTTATGAACATTTACTCTGGTTTGGAAACTGATACACCCCCGAGGGGCAACCGAAGGTTGTATACATTTTCAAACCGGTGTAAATTTGCGAATACGTTTGGGGGGACAATTTTTCCAGGAACGTATGATGGGTGGGTGGGTGGTCGGAGTAGCCAGAAATCAATTCATTCCACGGTCTAAAAAATGTTTTTCCTTTCATTTTTTGTAATGATTTTTATGACAGGTACGTCCGTGTAAATGTTGATTTTGTCATTTTTATAGAATTGCAGCAATCATTCATTGAGTCGTTAGTCACTTTTTTCAACCAGTTTCAAATTTGTTAGCCGTTTACTCAGCAATAATGTTAGTAGTAGCGACATCTGATGTATATCTCCAATAGAACCGCTGGATGAAAACAGAAGACTTATTAATTGGTTATATTTGTATTTATTTTTACGGGAAAGGGTATCAAAGAACAGCGAATAATTTAACAATAAACTCTTTGAAATGACCCATGAGTTCCTTTGTCTGATTAGCATACAGTGGAAAAAGGAATAAATGAATGCTCATTGGATTTCAACCGCATGATAAGACGAGAGCCGACAAATGCTGTCCAAATTACATTTGGATGAAACAAAATGATTAATGACCCCGCATTAAAACATAGTTCCATTAGTGACCCATATGTTTGCCTGGGATAAAACAAAAGTAAATTGATAGAGTATGATTATGTTTTTCATGGAATAGTATGCTGATTTGGAGGCATACATCCTATTCTATTTTTATGAACCTTCTAAAAAATTGATCATGTTGTCAACATTTTCATGTTTTCTCACCGGGCTAAATCAGGGTGTAAATATTCCAATAGTGTGAGGACATTATTGACATCGTACCTTTCAGCCAATCAAATCACTAGATTTCAATCTATCAGGCAATAAAACTGTATCGTCATTGGGTTGTTGGATATAGAATTTTTTTTTTTTTAGTATTTCCGTGTTTTACACGAGGATGTATGTAATAAATGTAGTATTATGCTTACAACTGTTAACAGTCTCCAATAAACTTTTAATTTTTAAATATTTTTTCTCATACCGTCACTTTACCTTTTACCCAACATAACGACCAAAACCGACCAGCGCTATTCATTAAACTCGCCATTCAATTTTCATTACTTTTTGTATATTTTGTCTCAAAAACATAGCTTATGCAACCTCATTGGAACGAGCTGAGCTCCTTCCAATGAGGTGTCATAAGCTATGTTTTTGAGGCCAACAAATAAAATGTTTCATTCAATTTTCAATATATTCGTCGCCCGCATATGGAATAGGGAGTCCGAGCAACTAGAGCTGTAGGTTAACCGAAACCGAAACGCGGTTTTTAGTTTTTTTTAAAAACCGAAACCGAAACCGTCGACATCCCGTAATCTAAGGTTTTTCGTTTTTTATTAAATACGCTCTTGCTGCAGAAATTCACAGAATGTAGCCACCCAAGAGTAGTGAGAGTACCCAGACGCTGCCAATGGCAGTGTCTAGGTGCTCTTACTACCCTGGGAAGGCTACATTCAGTGAATTTTCGACATTTCAGTTTAGTTGTGTTTGTAGCTTTCCTCAAGTTGCGCGTAGGTGTCAGACCTCGAAAAATGTCCAAGCACAATAAAAGTTCTGTATATTTAGGTAATTATTATATTGGCCTTCCTGATTCTTCATGTATTATAGCTTATTTCGGGCATTCATTGAGTTTCACTCAATTTCACTACCATTCAGTTATGACTCCGGACATAAGAATGAGTTAGTTTTATTGAATTTTACTTGGCCTCAGGAACAAACCGAAAACCGAACCAAACCGAGGTTTTACTCCACCTGAAAAACCAAAACCGAAACCGAACAAGAAATTTAAAAACCTACAGCTCTACGAGCAACATTGGTTATGTTCCGGACTAAAACACAATGTTTCTTCCGGTAGCGCTATCGGTAATCATTTTAATAAGTTCGATTTGATATTCGATTCGATTCGATAATTGTGAGCAGTATTTGATTCGGTATTCGATTCGATCGCATTCGAATATCCGCAGGGCCCTGGAGGAGACATTTGGTAGGATTTTGAGAACATCGAAACGATCCGAAAATTTCCGATTCGGCGCCTATTGAATAGAATCTTGGGGACGATTTTGAATTGATTCGAAACATCGCTTGACCCAACAATTTGTAGATCAGCTTCTGCAACCCACAGTTAACCCCTAATGACACAGAAAATGACAGTCGCGTCTACCAACTTCGTGATCGACTGACTTTTAAAAAAAAGTAATCCACACACGCAACAAAACGCCTCGGGTTTCATGTTCGGAGGCGGATCTCCTTCTTGTGATACAATAGTTGTGAGAAGTGTGTCATTCACTGACATCATTATCATCTCCATGTTCTGTGAATACGATCCCCATTCACAACGAACTGTTATCAGGAAGTGATAATCACCGACACAGTCCAGTGAATAGCCGGCCTTAATTACACCCAATTACGTGGACAGTGCATTCCCCGTCAGGCAATATTTCCAGTCTCGGTGGCATAAGTAATTTCGATATGTCACCATTGAGATTTTTACATCACTTGAGACAGGATAATTGCGGGTTTCAAATTCACCGATTGTAGTAAGTTGCGCTATGCATTTCATGTTGTCACAACTTCTGCAAACACTTGCTCAGTTATATAATATTAATTAAAATTCGGGCAAGAAATAATGAGAAGTGAAAGAGATCCTGGAAATAGTTTCTACTCGGTAATGACTGCAAGATGATAATCTCTCAATCCTTCCATGATTTTCTTTTGATGGGTGGCCTTGGCCAGTGGCGTAGGAAGCATTTCAGTCTTGGGGGTGGGGGGGGGGGGGGGGCACAAACAAGCAGATACCAAGAGCGTCAACGCCGCGAGCAAATTGAGGGGGTCTGAAGGGGTTCTCCCCCGAAAATGTTTGAAACAGAAACGTGAAATGGTGCATTCTGGTGATTTTGGGGCTGAAAGTCCAGTTGTTTTCTTTAATAGAAAAAAGTTGATTTTCAGCAGCATGTTTCATTTTTTTTAAAAGCTGCTCGAATTTGCTCCCGTGAATTATGCAATAAATTGCCAATAACATGCAAATGCTCCATTTCTAGTCAAGCAGAATTTGCGTATTTACGTCTGACTGATGTCTATGACGCTAACATCTGAAGAGCCTCCCCTAATTTCTTTTTTTAATTTACCAACATACTGTGCAGGAGAATTCATCTGCGAAGCCGATAATGTTAACCTATACACTGAAAAAAAGTTGGGGGCGTGTCCCCTGCCCCCCGGTTCCTACGCCCCTGGCCTTGGCACATTCTCGTGGAACAGGTGCTCCTAAATAGGGCTAACTCACAAGTTACATTCGAAGTGAAATGGTAGTTGTTTTAAGGCAAGTGTTGGGTGCCTATATTCAGGGATGTGGCTAGAGGGTTTCAGCTGGAGGGGTGCCACCGGTGTAAATTCCAACTGTGAGTAGTTTTGATAGGTGGTTGCACTGAAGCGCTGGGTGATATCTTTTAACTCTTTAACCAACGAATCGCCCGCATCCGCCCGCGTGATATGCAAATACAGCTGCTGAAAAAATATTATTTTTCGAAACATTTCAACAAAACCATATCATGTGACCCCTCTTTGGAACGAGCTCGTCGAGCTCGTTCCAAAGAGGGGTCACATGATATGGTTTTGTTGAAATTTTGTTTAAAAATTTAAAAAATGATATTTAAAATAATGAATTTTGAAATCGTCTGCGTTGGGTAAAGGGTTAAATTGATTTTATATATATATATACATATGCTTATGAACCCTTCCGAAAATTTTCACTAGTCCTGAAACGGAAAAAAGCATCATTTAAAATGTGTCTGGGTCAGAAAATTTACCGGATTGATGTCAGAGTCAAGATTTTGAGGCCATGTCAATTTTAGAGTAGGAAATTTGAAACTCAAGTTTCCAGTTGGAAATAAAACATCAAAATTTCTCATCATTAAGTTGGAATTTTAATATTTTTCATGAACAATGTTAATTTATTGAATTTCCAACTATTTGATTTTTGACCTCGGAATTTCCAACTATTGAAAAAATACTCCTAGCTGGGGGGAGGCTGAGACCCCCCTCCCGCACCCCCCCCCCCCCCCGTCGCTACATCCCAGCCTATATTGGTAGCCAAGACTTGCAAAAAACAGCAGCAGATCCACGGAATACAGACTACCAAAGTGTAGCACAAATATGTAAAAATTCCCAGACCCTTAACCTTTAAAGGCCTGGGCAATTGTTCTGAGTTCCCACTAGACTACAACCTATACATGTCCAGTTGCTTAGTTGTGATTTCTAGCCAAGTCTTGGCTACCTATTAAGGCAGCCAAGACTTGACTAGAAATCACAGCCTATGTATTTTGCCTATAGTCAGCAGACCTCCTAATTATGGCATATAGAGGACACGTGCTCTGAGATCGGAAAAGCCTGATATAGGCCTTTATAGGTTAAGGGTTAAAATTCATTGACGCATAGACTGAAGAAGAGGACATTGGACAATAGATCCCATGAACAAAAAGTCCCAGATGGAAACTACCTTCAACAGAAAATCTTTAAATGCTGAGCAAAAAGTCCTTAAACTCAATAAAACGTGCAGGAAACACTTGGGCTTTAATTCTCTATTCTTTGTTTTGGTTGGTATCCTTGTCGAACTGGAAGTTTCTCTTCGTAAGATTTATCTTCTTAATATTTTATCTGAGAGTGCCTGTATAGAAAATAAGCGATCTCCGATACATTACTTCAATCCATATCCTCATCACGAGGCCTATCGGATCGGAAAGGTTACTCAGTGGTTACGGCAATGGACTTCAAACCGAAAGGTCCACGGTTCGATCCCCAGTGCGTTGTGTCCTCTGGCAAGACACTTAATCCCGATTCCACACCCGGGGCACGGTGGTGCTGTGTACTTAGGCGTGCTGCACGTAGATGGTGCACTTGTCTTCAGCCAATGCTAAGCCTGCCTGTGTGGAGTTAGTATCTTGGTGAGTCTGACAGTTGCTCGCCGCTGCTCGGTGGTTCTCTGCGGGTACTCAGGCTCCTTCCATCAATAAAACTGCCCGAAACAAAGTGACCCTGGCAGTCTAAAGTGTCATTAAACCCCAATAAATAAATAAATAAATAAATAAATAAATAAATAAATAAATAAATAAATAAATAAATATCAAGTCGGAAATTAAACACGCACATCGACGATACAAATTCGATTACATATCGAAATTTAAATTTTTATATGGAATTCCCATACCCCGAGTGTTACATTTACTGACAGCCTTAGGAAATTAAGGGGACCTAACTTTCTTATAAATCACTTCCAATGACGAAAATTATCAGCCATGGGTGGAGGTGGGGTACATCCTATTTGTCCCCAGTGTGATGAATCAAGTCACGACTGATGAAATACTCCAACTACATCACCAAGTATTTATTTATTGGTGTTTAAGGTCACATATTTCTGCACAATAGCTTACCATGACCGTGACAGTTTTACGGGTGGAGGAAGCCGGAGTACCCGGAGAGAACCACCGAGCAACGGCGAGCAACTGTCAGCTCCCCAACATACCAACTCCACACAAGCAGGGTTAGCATTGGTTGAAGACAGGTGCACCATCGACGTGCAGTACGTCTTAGTACACAGCGTCACCGTGCCCCCACGTGGGCAATGGGGGTGAAGTGTCTTGCCAAGAACACAATGCAGTTGCCGCAGGTGTGATTACATCACCAAGACCTGCCTTTTAGAAGGCATGCCTTGATGATGTTGGTGGAATGTTAGTCCGGATATAGTTCAAAACTCGCCTTCTTGGAAATTTTTGTTTTTAAATACATTTAGTAGCTATGACGCCATGGGCTTCCAAATATCTTCTTTAATTAGCATTTACTGTGTTCCAATCATGGACTTCCTACGGTCCTCACTGGTTACCATAGCCCTCCCCATGTATGACCGACTGTGTGTGTAACATTATTCATACTATCAAATCTGCAGTCTCGTAAGATTGTACATGATTACCAGCAATAGAGACTCTATGACTAAGACGCCAACGCAGTGAAAAATGTCCCGAATGGACAAAATATTGGGCAGCTGTTACCCCGCCATCACCCCTACGTTACGCCCCTGTTTAATCGTCGTTATCGGTTTCCGCCATAAAATACGAGGCGGCTTCTCTGGGATACGTGGCTCTTAACCAAACATTATTGGATCAATGTTGGGAGGATTATGTTAGCCCTTTACCTAACGAATCGATCGCATCCACCAGCTTAACTTACACATTGAGCAGTTAAAAAAATATTTTTTCAAAATTTTTAACAAAACCATACCATGTGATCCCTCAATGGAACGAGCTCGTCGAGCTCGTTCCAATGAGGGGTCACGTGATATGGTTTTATTGAAATGGTTTGAAATTTAAAAAAAAAATTATAATTGAAATAATCAAATTTGGATATAGTGTGTTGGGTGAAGGTAAAGATAGACTAAATTAATAATTTTATTTACCTCGAAGGCCGGAGGGTTAAACATGTATGTATAAATTTTGCAGAAAAAACTATAAATTTAAATAGATTAATCGTTTTTCTGTATTCAAATTCAAGAACAAGACATTCCAGATTAAAATTTAATCTCGTTTAGTATTATACATGGCCAAAAATGACATATGTGGAAATAATAAAATGCCGTGCGATGTAAATTACCAGATTTCACAGTTAAATGATTAATGTAAATCGGAAAAACAGACAAGTGACTTGTGTAACATAATTCCGTGTTTCCACTCCCTCGAGCAATCCACTCTCTATTTCGTTTCCAGTATCATTTCACCCCATAATTCACTGTCACCGGTCTGTAATTAATATGGACAAAAGCGACACCGATGTGGCTCTGTATGTCAAATGATACAAGATAGCAAGTAACCTAGACCTAAACTGGAGGGAGTTTTTGGAATTATCGACAAATGTGATGGAGCGATTTAAGAAGATGGAGGTTGGACAATTTGGAGCCCCTGTTGCGAATAGCCGAAAAATGAAGACTTCCAGAATTTTATAGAACATTTGACTTTTTGACGCTATTTTATGATTTTCGGACCATAAATCAGAAGCGCTTCCCACAGAAGTCAATTTTTTTATTAGGGTTTAACGACACATTAACAGCCAGGGTCATATCATGTCGGTGGCAGTTTTACGGGTGGAGGAAGCCGGAGTACACGGAGAGAACCACCGAGCAACGACGAGCAGCTGCCAGCTCTCCAACATCGTAACTCTAAACTCTGCACCGCGGCACAGGCAGGGCTAGATTGGTTGAAGACATGCGCACCATCGACGTGCAGTACGCCTTAGTACACAGCGTCGTCGTGCCCCCAAGTAGGCAATCGAGGTTAAGTGCCTTGCCCAAGGACACAACGCGGGAGCACGAATCAGTCGCTGAAATGGTCACCCACCCAACTACTAACCGCGCTCGACGTTAATTAACTTCGGTGAACTGACGAGAACCGGTTACCGCGACGCCACCTCGCCCCCACAGGAGTCAATAATTTCAATTCCAAAGCTCTATTGTAACAACATTTCCGACTGGGCTATAGGGGGGGGGGGGGGGAAGAGGCGGAATGCGATCTCAGAGGATTGCGCAGAAGTTGGAAATTTTTCTGATGCCACCAGACTAAACGATTTCAACCTTATTTCTAACACTAATGTATTGTTATGTTGCGTTGGCAATTCTCAAACATCGCCATCCCCGTGGCTGAAAGTAACGAGGCAATAAAGCCACAGAAATGATATGAAGATGCGATATGAAGTCATCCAGATTGCGGTCGATTTTATTCCAAAATCTCACTCGACTTGCATTCGAGACTTTCAATAGTTTCCCATCCAAACCGAACCAAGTAACACAATTCATTTTCACTTCAATGATAAAGCTTAGCTAGTGGCCCCTCTGTGGAACGACCCCACCAACCTTATGGAATGTGGGAGTAATTGGTTTTTTTTTGGAAATGATAGAACCTGTGCTGGCACCTTTCATGCCTGCTAGTAGGTCCCGGGTAGGATTCGGAAGTGTCGTCATTATTCATATGACTAATGACGTCATGCCAGTTGTCATGATAAGGACTGATAACAGTAGTAAGGGGAGGGGGGGGGGAGCACTATAGGGGCAAGAACTTTAACAATGAATTTCCCATAGGCTCCATAGGGTTAGTGTTAAATTGTGAAACTTATAGGGACAAACATGAATGCATTGCGTTTCCGTTTCCATAGGGTCAGTGCTAATCCTTTACTCAACGCAAACGATATCAAAATTTATTATTTTAAATACAATTTTTTGAAAATTTTCAAAACATTTCGACAAAACCATATAATGTGACCCCTCGTTGGAACGAGCTCATCGAGCTCGTTCCAACGAGGGGTTACATGATATGGTTTTGCTGACATTTTTTGAGAAATAATATTTTTTCAACTGCTGAATTTGCATATTACGCGGGCGGATGCGGCCGATTCGTTGGGTAAAGGGTTAATTGGAAACTTATAGGGACAAACCTGAATGCACTACGTAGTTTCACAATTTAACACTAACCCTATGGACCCTATTCGAAATATTCAGTGTTAAAATTCTTGTCCCTATAGAGTCTCCCCTTACTACTGATAACCCGCATGAACGGCCACGATGTGATGTCATTATGACGGTATGTGGTATTAATACGCAAGCGCTGCGCGGGGTGTCGGACTGACACGTCTTTCTGGAATTCATTATGTATCCTGGAAGCCACCATCTTGGTTTATGGTGGCATTAGGTTACTATACGCCAGCAAAACCTGCAACAGGAAAGGAGTGTTTTCGGATGGTTTGTTCCATTCAAAGTTTTTTTCGAATTACCTGAAAGATCGACAACTATTTAAAATTATCCAAATGGATCCTAAAGTTCTGTTTATCTGCCTCGGATACGTCAAAAACTTTTGTTTCTTTTCATTCCTCGTCAAGATCTTGATAGCACTTAGCCTTATAAGTTCTTAAATAGTGTGGTGTTCCTCGAGTTTATGGGAATACGTCGAAAGCAACCCAACAACTTAAATTTTCCTAAAGTGGACCCCAAAACCTTCTGTTCATGTGGCAAGGATTCTTAAAGATTCCCCTTTTCTAGCTATTTCAGTCCTCCTTTGACTATTCCAAACTCTATTCTACCTATTCCAGTGGCAGTTCTGACTTCTCTCGATCTGAGTATTCTCTATATAGCCACACCTGACCTATCTGTAATCCTCATCCAATCACTGCTCTTGATCGAGTCTTCGAGCGCCCAATCAGATTGCTCCATTTATCTCCCCGCTATCACTTCGTACACAGTCGTCTACCTTACTTGTCCAGGAATCACCATGCAAATCGCCCGAAAGATTGACTACCTGCACGACTCTTCGAATCATCTTCAAAGGGGATTCTATAACCACAGGTGCCACCTAGAAAAAGGGGTTCTCTGAAACAGATTATGCAAGCAGTATTCTCATGTCTCTGTATCTCCCAGATCGTCGATGGGGTCTACTGCCAGGCTCTGCTGATACTCAGTCTGATACTCATGGCCTCTACGTCCATTGTCACTGTCACCCGGATCTGTGTTTTACTTCCACCACAACAGGCGCTGCACATGCGCACTAACACACATATCACCAAGGTAATGACGTCATATCATAGCCGCCCACGCTGGTTACAACGACAACCATCCTGACGTCACTGGTCACAATGTGGGACTGAAATGCTAAAATTATTCATTAAAAGTCAGATTTCTCGAGAAGCGATCATACGAGAAAGGTTTTTAGGTATCCGATCACTCATTCGGGGGATCGATTGTGGGGTTGATGTTGTCACAGCGTACCGCCCGAATAAGTTGGATGGCAGATGGCTGCCCTCTGTGCGAAAAGACATACACATCGTGCTGTTAAAAATTCCTGCATATTTATACATTCGAGAAGAACGGGGCCCTATATCTGAACGTCGTTATGGAAGCTATTCCAAAGAATTTGCACCACGGTGTCTTCAAGAAAGACATTAATGTGAGGTGGGGTACTTATCCCTTAAAAATTGTGATCAAAATTAGGTTAAAACTAAACATAAAAAGATAGAATATGGTGTTTACATTGTAACACTATTTGGACACAGGTATACCAGTGTGGCAAATTCTTCAGAAGTGTTCAGCGATGGATCTTGAATTCCGTAAGAGGAAGATTTGAATATTGAGCTAACAATAGCTGACAATCAACCCATCCCCTACCACAATGCCAAACCCCAGAGAAGTTTGAAAACAGTTTCAGAGAAGGGGGTGGGGGGGGGGGGATAGAAGAGACAAAACTGTTGGTGAAAACATAGAGGGAACATCACCTTATAATCGTTTAACATGGAAGCCATCAAGAAACATTTTATGCAATTTGTCTGACGTATTGTATTCATTTGTTCCAGAAACTAAATTGACTTCAAATTAGTGTTGAACCGATGATCGGAACCGGCCACCACAATCGGCCGATTGTGGGCAATCGGACGACAACGGCAACGGCTCCTGGAACATCGGTTCAACAAATTGTTGCCAAGCAGTTTGTGATGATTCATTAACCGCATTTTATTATCTTCTGCAATTGTTCAATTGTTAATGTAAAATGATGTCAATGATACCATTCAATAAAGTTGAGAAACAACAATAATGTGTATTCTTATCTCTCGAGACGCCCCATTTATGGGACATACAAGTTAAACGACATGTAAAACTTACAATTGAGCGTACTTGCAGCAATCGCCGGAAAAGTGAAGGCTGCACTCCAGTGACTCAGGCCGTAGTAAAATTACCAGTCGTGCACACTTGGGCGGTACACGTGGCTCTGAAAATTACCAGTCGCGCGCACTTGGGCGGTACACGTGGCTCTGAGAGCCACGTGTACCGCCCAAGTGTGCGCGACTGGTAATTTTACTGCGACCTGAGTCAACAATGTTTAACACTGTGAAGAATATTCAGTTTAATGTAGTTCTTTCGAGCCTCAATTTGGCTGGTAGTGCACGGTATTACAGTCGGAATCGGCATCGAAATCGGCCGAGTGTGAGCTCAAATAACCGGTAATCGGTCAACGGCCATTTTGGGTAATCCGTTGATCGCTACTTCAAATAGCAATGATATGGCTGCAAAATAAATTCCAGAAAACCTTAAGCAGATAAGATAAGATATTTATTGTCTCAACATCAACAAAGTTGAATGACAGAATTCAAAAAGGTGTGACAAACTACAGTTAGACAGAAAAACGAAAAAAAAACAAAACGCACATCATATGAAATGAAAAATAGCAAGAGCATATACTGAACAATGTGATACTTCTAGGATATATAGGCCCAACTAACAAACAGAGCGGATTAGGCAATGGGTTGTTGTACTAACAGTTTCCTACAGTCAAACGCCGCATTGATAAATCCGATCACCTCGGGGGTAGTTTCATAATCGAGTGTTTGAATGAAGTGAGTCATGAATGCTTCTGGTGGTAGATTTGAGTAGTCATTGCCACAAATGTCTCTTATTTGCTCGAAAAGTGCTAATCGCAGCGGGGCATACTCCTTGCTCTGCAGGAGGAAATGCGTTTTATCCTCCACACCACTGGAACAAACAGGACAGATACGGGCTTCTTTTGGGTAGTTTACCCCCTTATTGTAGCGCCCCGTCTCAATCATTAGAGGATGTGAGCTAATGCGAATTTGCGTTAGTTTTGCAAGTTCCATGGATTCAAGAGGAAGCAGAAGATATGGTTCAAACTTAAAATCCTGCTTTATCTTCCGGTATTTTGGCCAGTTTACTGTCAGGTTGCAATCTGCCCTGCCACCATTGACACTAACTCTTTTGTAGTTTAGATTTAATTGCATGCAGGAGACCCCTACAGTTGAGTGTGGATTGGTTTTCCCACACGTGTATAAACCCTATATGAGCTAGTATAGCTCGCATTCGCACACTCCAAAGGGATCCCTGACCAGTCCTGGAGTCTACAAGACATTTTTTTGCCAAATTATCTGGATTGAGTTCGAGAAGATGAAGCCAGAAGATAACAGCTTGTTCAATGACGTAGATATCAAGTGGATACTCGCCAAGTTCCCCCGTGCGGCAATATTCGAGCCATATCTGTTGCTGTGTAATGTTTGTTTGCAAATACGAAGTGATAATTTCTCATGCGGTTGGGTATCGTAAAATTGCTAGAATATTATATTACTTTTCAGATGGTCCTTATTAAGCGAAAGTGGGCCCCAAACTTCCGCCGCATACTTGACAATAGGTTTAATGAGGGTGTTGAACAATTTCATATTGGTCTGGGCATTCATTTTGGACATAGGTATTATTTTGGACAGAGGTAAATGTTTTCGTAGGGTGAATAGGGCCTTCCGGCCTTTATTCGCCAGTTGGACTGGACTGAACTTACCAGATGATAATATATTTAGACCGAGATAGCGATATTTTTTAATTACTTCTAACGGTTGGTTATCAAGAACAAAATTATGTTTATTCAATAACTTACCCGACTTATTGAATATCATGACTTTCGATTTCTCGGTGTTTAATTGCAGACACCATTTGCGGAAATACATACACAGCTGATTGAGCGCTTTTTGAAGACCATTTGCGCTTGCAGAAAGAATAAGTATGTCGTCAGCATACATTAAACAGTTGATATATGTGTCAGGCATGCGAATGGGGTCACAGGTATTACTTAACACTGACGGCAAATCATTAATATATAAATTAAACAAAATTGGGCTTAAAATACAGCCCTGTTTAACACCTGTTGTCGTACTTATTGCATCGGTCATTCCTTGTGGAAATTTTATATGGAACTATATATCACTATACATACTTTTTAGAACCGATAGGAAATTTCCTCCAAGTCCATAGTTAGCGAGTTTATGGAAAAAACATCCCGCCACACCGTGTCAAACGCCTTACGGAGGTCAATAAAACATGCAGAGGGGTATTTATTTTTAGATAGAATTTTCTCCACGAGAGAGTGACTTAGGAATAGGTGGTCAGTCGTACGACATGACTTTTGGAATCCTATTTGGCATGGAGATATAATATTATGTGATGACAGGAACGATTCAAGTCGTATATCGAGTATTTTAAACAGTGTTCACTCTGTAGGGTGCCAACTGCGCTAAACATTTCGTCCCCTGGGTTCCAATGTGTTCTATGGGCCTACTGGCACATAGAACACATTGGAACTCGGGGGACAATTTGTTTGGCGCCAAGATTCAGCAATTGGCACGAAACATATTCTTTTGGTAGGTCTCAAAGACATTCTGGTTAATTATTTCAGTGCGTCGTTTTCGATAAAATCGCTGTCTGACGACAAAGACTATAGACAGAATTAATGCCTGTCAAGTAACCAAAAGGTAACCAGGTGTAATCACAGCTCTTTGTTGTAGATTGACCGCATTATTAACAGTTTAGCTTTTTAATCTGATTCTTAACAAAGCATTTGGGAGCGCGGTGGCTCAGTAGGTAGAGGTGCAGGCATGGGGGCACGATGACGCTGTGTACTAAGGCGTACTGGGGAGCGCGGTGGCTCAGCGGGTAAAGGTACAGGCTGCAAGTCGAGAGATCCTCGGTTCGAATCCCACCTGCGGCAACCGCGTTGTGTCCTTGGGCAAGACACTTCATCTCCATTTTAGTTTAGTTTTTAATCTATATTTTGATCATTTGTAGATTTTTTGCCACAAAAGTACTTAACCCTTTACCTAACCTGAAAAGCAGACGACACTTGCAAAAATAATTCTTGAATAACTAATTGTTTTCATTTTTTGTCTCAAACACATAGGTTATGACCCTTCGTTGAAACGAGCTCGACCTATGTTTCAAAAAATGAAAAAAATAATGAAAATTAATTGGCGATTTTGAGAATAGCGCTGGCCGGTTTTGGTCGTTACGTTAGGTAAAGGGTTAAAGGAGGTAGGTAATGCTGATTTAAAATACCACACTTTGCGTGCAACAAGGCGCCATCTGCAATGCTTTAACGTTGCTTATGGCGCCTTGTTGCACCCCAGGGAGTTGTACTCTGTTACTTTGTTCTCATTTACAATCAGATTCCATTTGGCACTATATATTTCATTCGGCACCAAAAAAATCCGGCCAGCGTGTTTTCGTGAATTTTGCGCGCAGACTACCGTTGATGTAATGTGATTTCATTTTATTCAGAGATATACAAATATTCTTTCGTGCTCTATCTTTTGATACTCCTATCAATTGCAAACATCAAAATATTAACAAAATTGGTGGAATTACGCGACGTGATTATACACTCTGACATCAGTTGGGTTCAAAATTAACCCAAACCAACGGGGTTGAGTGAATATGAACATAATTTTAACCCCACTCAACTGGGTTGAGTGAGTATGAATCCAATAAGACTTTTTCGAAACTGCCATCTTGGACTTTAATCTATGCAAGGCCACAGGTCGCGGGATGTAAACAAAGCGATTTTCATGTTCATCGCGTTGAGTTCTGTGTCAGCTAAATCAACTAGTTTTGTGAAATATCAAGTTTAAATTCATAAAACCAATGGCGTCATTCGAATGAACTGAAAGGGCAACCCTAGACGATGTTATACCAGGGAATATCACAGGTTTACAGAGTTTTTTTTACGGAGGCGAGGACTTGTTTTGAGTGGCAACAAGGACGCGTGTTGCACGGAGTTCATCGGATTGGGAAATCCCCGGAAGTTGTTGAAAACAGTGTCGATGGCCACGGAGAATGACACAGTGTGCTTTCAAACACCATTTATGTCGATAGGAACTCAATTCGAAATAAAGAAAGTTCTTATATATTATTGTTATTTCCTTAAACAATTTTGAATTCTCACTAATGAACGCAATGGGGACCGAAGCACTTCACCCGTTCTCTTCTCCCATTACTAACAACATGTTTTCTTGAAATGTTTACACCTCGCGACCTGTGACCTTGCATAGATTAAAGTCCAAGATGGCAGTATCGAAAAAGGCTTATTGGGCTTATATTTACTCGGCCCTGTTGATTTGTGTTAATTTTTAACCCTTTACCTAACATGAAATGCAGACGACACTTGCAAAAAAAATTCTTGAATAACCAATATTTTTCATTTTTTGTCTCAAAAACATTGGTTATGACCCCTCGTTGGAACGAGCTCGACGAGCTCGTTCCACCGAGGGGTCATAACCTATGTTTTTGAGACAAAAAATGAAAAAATAATGAAAATTAATTGGCGATTGTTTAGTAAACAAACATTTCTGATTGTGTAGTAAAGTTATCAGAAATTCTGTCTAATCAAGTCTCGATTGAAAAACATTTCTTGCGTTGACTCAAAGAAAATTAAAGTTTTATATGGTATTTTTCTACTCAATCGTCTGGGATATTTACTAGACTGGTTCCAGGCCATAACAGTGTCGAATTCCTAAGATAAATTAGTTGATGGTCTGAGATCTTGCAAGTGACCCTTTACAAGTGCCATCTGTAAACGACTGGTGGTTTCTTATTCCAATTCAATGGCAACTTCTATTGCTAGTTCAAGGTCCTTGAATCCCCGGGCACTGGCTTTACTGCCCCGGCACTAGCACCACCCCGCTCCACCGATTCAGTGTGATACATTCATCATGTATCATGCGTCTGTCAGACAGTATTTTATGTGGTGACAGAAGCACGTTAAATCACATTAAATTTTGTCTCGTAGTATCTCGTGAATTTCAGGGTCTAATGACTTTTTCTCACAGTTTTACAACCATTTAGTAGCAGCTGGAACTTAATCATATTTTCAGAATAAATAGAGTGTTCACAAATAATATTAATTAAATAAAAAAAAAATAAACAGAATCAAAAAAGAAATCGACGTTTTGACACTGCGCACAGAGCAAAATGCAACTGGTGTGGTCGTGACAGCAGTTATTGTTGTTGCAGCATCGATCATGAGCGACGATGGAGAACAACGGCTTCTGTTATTACGTAATTCTGTACCAACATGTGTGGCTGCTTGTCATATCCAGTCAAATGCTGCCGTTCTTCTAAGAGCTGGAACTCATTATTGGTGGCCCCGATTTTGACCCAAAGTGTGGTTCATTAACTCTCTGCAAACTGATGTCAAAATCGGGTACTTCAAGTGGCATTTTACCCATAATGCGACTGAGAATAGGTCTATAACCAATTCAGTCTTGTTTGACAGAGCTCAGTGAGCTCTGTCAAACAAGATTGAATGGCTAAGTTCCAAGTTACCTTATGGCAAATGTGCAGCTTCAAATTTTGGTACTTCGAGTTCCAACATCATTGTGTCAGAGTTAATTATGTCAAAAATGTGATTCGAAATTTAGTTAACAGCTCAATTTAAAAAGACTTGATTCGCCTTTTCAATTTTTACTTGTACTGTATTAGGCGAACGTCCATTATTTCCACTTTAAGAGGGGTGACCTGTTGTAGCTCATGCTCCTGAAAGTGTCCCGTGTCACGGTGTCATAGCAGGGATTGGGTAGCCCTTGTCCCTCCCAATATTTTCTTACAAATGTCAACGCTATGCACCACTCATCTCATGGCCGAAATTACCGAGACTGGTACCCTCGCTCTAATATTTCTAGTGAAATTCTCTTTTATCGGGTTTTATATTTTATTGATAGCTATGACCCAAGGTTTTCTAGCTGATATGACAATTTCAAAATTTCTCCAAAAGACACCCCCTCCCCCATATAGTCGAGTATAGGGTAAGCTAAATGTTACTTACTTTACTGTGATTACCTTTCAGTCCTGGGTAATGAAATTCAGGGAGGGGTATTTTATAAAGGTGATGTTTCGTTCTACCAAGATACCACACCACTGCGTCGAACTGTCGCTGTGCCGGAATGTCGAGAAAATAAAACATATCAGACCTGAAGCCAATACTATAAAACTTTTAAAATTGTATTTTCTAGAATTGTATTTTCTACCTATTAATATATTTGACTAAAATAAATCATTAGCATTTTAAAAGATATTGCAATTTGCCAACTGGCAAGGTACCACATCTTTGAAAATGCTAATGGTTCATTCCAATCATCTTAAAGTCATATCTAGAAAATACAATTCTAGAAAATACAATTGTAAACGTTTTATAACATTGGCCCCTGGTTGATAATTTGCATCAATACGCTGTTTAGGAGTTCTGAAAGGGTCCCCCATTGGTAGAGGAAAAAGATGATCAACTTAATCAGTCGTGTATCGTATTATTTATTTATTTATTGGTGTGTTAAGGTTACATATTTATACACAATGGCTAACCATGACCGTGACAGCTTTACGGGTGGAGGAAGCTGGAGTACCCGTCGAGAACCACCGAACTACGACGAGCAACTGTCAGCTCCCCCACATACTAACTCCACACAAGCAGGGTTAGCATTGGTTGAAGACAAGTGCACCATCGACGTGCAGTACGCCTTAGTATACAACGCCACCGTGTCCCCACGCGGACAATGGAGATGAAGTGTCTTGCCCAAGGACACAACGCGGTTGCCGCAGGTGGGATTCGAACCGAGGACCTCTCGGCTTGCAGCCTGCACCTCTACCTACTGAGCCACCGCGCTCCATTGTGTATCGTATACATTGTTCATCTATTTCCTGGAAAAATCACTTAATCTAAAATTGTATCTTGTTGGCATCAACTTTGGAGAATTTATGTCGGTATATCATCTTGACATTATGCCATCCTAGGGCTGATTTTAAGAGGATATTTCCAATTGTGTATCCAGAAAAGTTTACTCCTCTTCCCTATCCCCACACCACCACCCTTTACCCAACGTAACGGCCAAAACCGGTCAGCGCTATTCAATTAATTTTCAGTATGTTTTTCATTTTATGTCTCAAAAAACATAGGTTATGACCCCTCTTTGGAACGAGCGCGTTGCGCTCGATCCAAACAGGGGTCATAACCTATGTTTTTGAGACTGAAAAGGAAAAAAATTAGTTATTCATGAATTTTGTTTGCAAGTCGCTTTTCATGTTAAGTTAATCCCTAGGAATCAGGAAGTCAGACGTTGTCCAGATCTCTTCACCTCTACCCCAAGCATACTTTAAGTCCTAGTACCATCCTCCCCAAATAAAAACCTACGTCCCCTGATTCAAATGGGTAATTCTTAAACACTTTCATAGAAATACTGCCTGAACAGTTTTGGTGATGCTATCTCTAGAGAAAATGTTCTACAAAAAAAACTTTTTTTCTAATATTTTACCATTTCCAGAACCAGACATTTTTTGACCTTCGCTCGCTTTCAAACGAAGCGACAAGTGATTTTACTCGACAGTTCCCTGTGAATGTAATCGCAGTGATAAATAAACGCCCTATCAACAGTTTTATGACGGATCTCTTCCATTATTCCATCTAGGCTAAAAGCATTTTAATGTCGTGTGAAATTAGATCGGAAAATTTAGTCCAGCCCAAACAATTTGTAATCTCACAATTTATCTGTCAATCTACGCGTGCAGAGCGCACGATAAACTGAATTTGTCAGGAGAGGCGATAAAACTTATTTATATTGACTGGGTCTGACGGCTCCTCGAGAGTCGACAGTGTAACGCAGTAAATTTTAATTTCTCCTCACTTACAACAAACGTATGGTTTCATCCGTTTTATTGAGAAACATTATTTTTGTTTAGCTCGCAATGAGATCTCACAGGCATGCGAGTTAAATCATTTTATTCGACTAACTTGGGGTCGCATTGTATTTGACTAATTCGAGTGTGCAAGCCTGTTCTTTGAAAAGGAAATTGGAAAGTGTCGAGTAGATAACCCTTTGAAAACACAAATCGACGGAGTCGGTAATAATTTAATCCTAGAGCCCTCTGGGGCTCTAGGATAAAATTATTAAAGATTCTCTCAGTTAATCTTAAGTCGATTTGCTTATTACAAGGGAGGGAATTGTTTTTAATGTGCCCAAGGCACATTAAAAATAAATGTGTGATGGGATATCACTGTAGTGATTATCATATTCAGAATAAGTAGGAAGGATGTTCACAGACTATTTATTCTTAATAATATTATGTGATTGAAGATTTCCTTGTTTTGTTTGTCTCCACTATGGACTTTAAAGTTGAGAGAATTGCATATTTTTGGCTTCAACAAATTTTCCGATCGGCTCGATGACGAAATTTGTTAACCCTGTCTCTGTCACCGTGGTCGATTCGAACTGTTTGGGGGCTCGTTGGTGTTGCGGTAACCGGTTCTCGTCAGATCATCGAAGTTTAGCAACGTCGAGCCCGGTTAATCATTGGATGGGTGACCGTCTAAGCGATCAATTCGGACTCCCGCGTTGTGTCCTTGGGCAAGGCACTTAACCCCGATGGGGGCACGATGACGCCGTGTACTAAGACGTACTGCATGTCGATGGTACGCATGTCTTCAACCAATCTAACCCTGCCTGTGCTGCAGTGCGGAGTTACGATATTGGGGAGCTGGCAGCTGGTCGTCGTTGCTCGGTGGTTCTCTCCGGGTACTCCGGCTTCCTCCTCCCGTCGTAAAACTGTCACGGTCATGATTAGCCATTGTGCATAAGTATATGACCTTAAACACCAATAAATAAATAAAAAATAAATAAATTCGATCTGTCTCTTTGTCTGTTTCTGTCTCCCTGGCGTCTCTCTCTCTCACTCGTTCATACGTCATATTTCTTCTTCTGGCTCATGGATTCATTGGTCATATTTCTTCTTTTGTTGTTCAGATGTGGAAGATCTTTGATTTGTTTGGAAATACACCCCACCCCTCCCCCACCCCACCCCCACCCCCACCCTCGTGTGCATTTTGAAGGATACTATCATGTTTTGGAGGAATTCAGAATGTTGGTTTCTGATCCCCAACCATTCGTTCCTTCTCGCCTGTCGAACGACACCGACACTATTCCTTTCTCCCATTGGCTTCCTTTCATGTATGATTTTCTCGGCATGAATAGTAGCCAATGGGAGAATCGGGATGTTTTTGTGAGAATCTTGTCGCTTTGATGGACGCCGACAGCTTGATGACCAGAAATGAATAAATGTGGATCCCAGATTAAAAATTGATAAAGGTACACGGTTAATATTTAAATCTGCCCTCCATAGACAATGGGGCCTCGAATTTTTATAATAAATCGGAGAATTGTCTCTCGTAACTCACTTTCCACTGAACAGCAAGTTGTCCGACTAAGTGTTTTTCGGCCTTTTCTGTGACTTCTCCCAGTTATTTTGAACAACCCAACAACACCCAACAGTCGTGCAATACACCATTGTAAAGCTTATTCTTTCCCCTTTCTGCTAACACCGGGTACTGCCGGATACGCTCGGTGAATCAAATTTAAGGGGGTGGGGGATGTAATTAAGATGCGTGCTATCGTTTTCGAAAAGCGTACCTTGTTAATATTTGCAATACTTATTGGAGCACGTCAACATCGATCCAAAATGTTTATAATAGAAAATTTATAATATTTATGGGAGCACGTCAGCATCGATCCAAAAATGCTGTCAGATACCATTTTTCGATTTCTCAGCTTGTCCTGTTGAGTAGCAGTGCCGTATTAACCCATGGCCGGGCCCCTAGGCCTAAGGGCCCGGCCATGGGTTAATACGGCACTGCTACTCAGCAGGACAAGCTGAGAAATCGAAAAAATGGTACCTATGGTTACGATAAATATGTCCGTGTTTGGCAGAGTTTGGTACAATCAACAACTTTATTCAGGTCGTGAACCATGCTATCAGTTTGTTTCCAATGTTCAAGCAATTTCCCCCCGTTCAAGTTTGAACCCTTTCAACCCAAAATGTGTATAAAGGAAAAACGTTGGTCAACGGATATGGAATGACAAAGTGAAAGAAGACACCGTTAATAATTTAATCACACAGTGCCCCGCGGGTTTGTAGGATTATATTATTACCGAACACGCCAAGACGTGAAAACTTAGTACGCCGTACACATTTTTTAATGCGATAATCTTGTTCTGCGTTTCACATTCGAAAGGGTTAAAGCTGAAAAAAGAACCTTATCCTTTGTAACAGAGACTTTCGTTGTTATCAAACGTCCAGTCGAATTCGCATGGAATGTTCATTTGGGCTTTATCCTTCACAGGTGCCGAACACTTCGGTAATAAGAAATATGTTTTACATATGTTCAGAAGTATAAAAGTATTCGAAGTCATTTATGTCGAGAACATAGGAAGTGTTTCGAGGTAATTAAGGTTGTGTGGTATATCGGTGCTCTGGGTACAGCAAGAGACGGAATACGTGGCGAATGGGAGCGCGGTGGCTCAGTAGGTAGAGGTGCAGGCTGCAAGCCGAGAGGTCCTCGGTTCGAATCCTACCTGCGGCAACCGCGTTGTGTCCTTGGGCAAGACACTTCACCCCCATTGCCCATGTGAGGGCACGGTGACGCTGTGTACTAAGGCGTACTCCACGTCGATGGTACGCATGTCTTCAACCAATGCTAACCCTGCCTGTGCTGCAGTGCGGAGTTACGATGTTGGGGAGCTGGCAGCTGCTCGTCGTTGCTCGGTGGTTCTCTCCGGGAACTCCGGCTTCCTCCACTCGTAAAACTGTCACGGTCATGGTTAGCCATTGTGCATAAATATGTGACCTTAGACATAAATAAATAAATAAATAAATCAATGGACCTTCCGCATTTATTTATTTATTTATTTATTTATTTATTTATTTATTTATTTATGTCTAAGGTCACATATTTCTGCACAATGGCTAATAATGACCACGACAGTTTTACGGGTGGAGGAAGCCGGTGTACCCGGAGAGAACTACCGAGCAACGGCAAGCAACTGTCAGCTCCCCAAAATACTAACTCCACACGAGTAGGATTAGCATTGGTTGAAGACAAGTGCACCATCGACGTGCAGTACGTCTCAGTACACAACGCCACCGTGGCCCCACGTGGGCAATGGTGGTGAAGTGTCTTACCCAAGGACGCAGTGCGATTGCCGCAGGTGGAATTCGAACCGCCAACCTCTCGGCTTGCAGCCTGCACCTCTACCTACGGAGCCACCGCGCCCCGGAAGGTCTAGTTAAGAAGCATGTGATTTTGGAGAAAACACGAACGACATCAGTAGAAAATAAAGCGAAGTTTCCTTTTGTTACTTTTAATGAACAAAAACAACAGGCAGCTCCAAGAGCTGTCTGTTGTTTTCGTTTATTAAAAGTTACAAAATAAAATTCGGCTTTTTTATGACAATACCACTCATGTCCAGAATTCCAGTTACTGTAAAAACACATTCATCAAAGAGCCAAAGCTTAGTCATTGTCTGGGAGCGCGGTGGCTCAGTAGGCAGAGGTGCAGGCTGCAAGCCGAGAGGTCCTCGGTTCGAATTCCACCTGCGGCAACCGCGTTGTGTCATTGGGCAAGACACTTCATCTCCATTGCCCGCGTCGGGGCACGATGACGACGTGTACTAAGTTGTGGAGAGAACCGAGAACCACCGAGCAACGGCGAGCAACTGTCAGCTCCCCAACATACCAACTCCACACAAGCAGGGTTAGCATTGGTTAAAGACAGGTGCACCATCGACGTGCAGTACGCCTTAGTACACAACGTCACCGTGCCCCCACGTGGGCAATGGGGGTGAAGTGTCTTGCCCAGGGACACAACGCGGTTGCCGCAGGTGGGATTCGAACCGAGGACCTCTCTGTTTGCAGCCTGCACCTCTACCAACTGAGCCACCGCGCCCCCAAACAGTCCAGTTAATGTAACAGATTGAAGAAACAAAACATGTTAATGTTTGGTTCCATGTAACTCAATTTGGTTCCTCTCCTTGGACAAATTGAAGAACCAGTGTTGGTTCCTGGAGGAACTAAAATTTCTCTGTGTGAAGGGAAATTCTCAACTCTTGCCCTATTCGTATATTGCAATTAATGCACAGAACATTTCGAAATCTGGTCCTTCCGCGTCTTGATGTCTCAGTCGATTAATAAAGTTGCAAAGTAAAGTACGAAACAATAATGATTTAATTGTAAACATATTTGCACATAAATAACTAGATCTCACCATTTACCCCGCCTCTGTTGATGTTTAAGATTTCCGTATGACATTTATATTACACGGATCGTAATAGAAGGCTACTTGTCTCGTGTCATCCTCCGTTGGGTGCCTTTCACTTCCTAATCACCTTACACGATCATTTATGTAACAGCATGTCCCTCTAATTTCTAGGTTTACCAACGACGATTATAATTATCACGTACGGGGGTCGTAAATCTTTCTCACGGCGTGTAATTCAGATGTGTCTTCATTCAGCCTCCATTTTATTTTCTCTCTTCGTCAAGGCTATTTTTCCAAAGTCAGAGAACAACGAGAAACAACTCGAGTGCTTAGTGTCCTCGATATTTTGGCCAGTGTGCTACTTTGTGGACACCACTAGAGTCTATGGCCAGGTTTCGGATCACTTCACTCATCACATCAACTGATTCTCATTTTCGGAGCGAAAATGCCACCTATCGGAAATCTTCTCAGTACATATATTGATGAATGCATGAGAATAAGATCTACTGCTCGAGAAAAATAAATAAATTGATAAATATCGGTTGGGTCATAGAAGGGCGTAATCTGAATCTGGGTCAGGCGGTCAGCCGAGACATGGTTTATTTTGTGGGGCATTGCCGACCACTTTTCCGTATTTTTGTCTGGTGTGGACTTGGAGGTGTTTTAGTAGCAATTACCCTCAAAATATGGCACAATTAGGTTTTAACCAAAATAGGCATTCGAACTGGCGCTCGATAAATGTAATGTATATGTATTCAATAGCAGGTGGTAGTCAGTTGTTCATTTGTTCTGAGCCCACAAAAAATACGAGTGTGTGAGGGTTTATTGGGTTGCATGCGAGGATGTGTTCGTGTGCGTGTGTGTGGAAGGGGGGGGGGGGGGGTGCGTATGTGTGTGTTGGGTGTTTTTGTGTGTTTGTGCTTCTTGCAACTACATAAATCTGATTTGCATATCATTTGTATGATTGTTATTCTTATATTTTATTGTTTTCGAAATGTCATACCCATTCTTTGTAGTGTGGTTGTGCAATAAAATTATTCTTATTCTTATTCTTACCAATAAGTCTTTTAACCCCGTTAAGCTTTTGAACCTTGATGGTATCTTCCATGTTAGTTCAATGGCAACAATTGGATGATTTTATTATATTATTCATTATTTGGGGGTAGACTAATTAATATTTTCAACGTGCAGCCCTGGGGCTGCACGTTGAAAATATTGATTAGTCGCCCTCACAAATCCACAAAGCAACCATTCTATTAAATAAAATTATGACTGTTCATGAGGGAATGCTGTGGCCCATTGGTAGGGGGGCGCGGTGGCTCAGTAGGTAGAGGTGCAGGCTGCAAGCCGAGAGGTCCTCGGTTCGAATCCCACCTGCTGCAACCGCGCTGTGTCCTTCGGCAAGACACTTCACCCCCATTGCCCATGTGGGGCACGCTGACGCTGTGCACTAAGGCGTACTGCACGTCGATGGTGCACCTGTCTTCAACCAATGCTAACCTTACTTGTGCGGAGTTAGTATGATGGGGGGGGGGGGGGGGGGGGCTGACAGTTGCTCGTCGTTGCTCGGTGGTTCTCTCCAGGTAATCCGGCTTCCTCCACCCGTAAAACTGTCGTGGTCATGATTAGCCATTGTGCAGAAATATGTGACCTTAAACACCAATAAATAAATAAATAAATAATAAATATGTGGCCCATTTGTTAGAGCATTGGACATTAAACCACGGGGTTCACGGTTCCCACGGGGTTCACGGTTCGACCCCGACTAGTGGTAAATGTATTATGTCCTTGGGCAAGACAATTAACCCCGATTGCCCATGTGGTGGTACTGTGTAGTAAGGCTTACTGCACGTCGATGATGCACTTGCCATAGACCAATGTTAACTCTCTAAGTGCGGAGTTAGTACGATGGGGAGCCTGACAGCTGTTCGTCGCTGCTCGGTGGTTCTCTCCGGGTACTCCGGCTTTCTCTACCCGTAAAACTGTAAGGCACAAGGTAACCCCGGCTGTCGACAGTGGCGTTAAACACCCAATAAATAATTAAATCATACCCCCTTATTCCGACCCCCTTTCCGACCCAAAATTACAACAAACATTTAGCTTTCTAATTTTAAATCGTCGTTACAATAACACTGTATTGTTGAATGCTTAAAAATTAAACGTAATGTTGGACTACTTTTCGAAGTGGCCGCTCCCCCAAACAACGCCTTGTCTTAAAGAGAACGTAATTTGAGGCCTTCTTGTAGACGTTGTTGGATCTTCGATCCATTTATGTGTCGTTTATCTTCTATCGGGTTTTGAGTCACGTAATAAATAGAATTTTCAACTCGTCTCCAGTTTATAGAGAAATTTACGAAACTCGTGTCATAAATTAGACCTGGACCTTTCCAAAAGCTCGGTCTAGACCTAATTACTGACCACGTGCAGTAAATTTGACTATAAATGCGTACTCAACATCTTCGGTGTGCTGCAGTGCATGGAAATGGACTGCGAGTATGCAAGCTACGTTTAACGTTTTGGGTTTACAAATAAATGCTCATTTGACAAAGTCGCTCAGTCTTTTGTGTCAGAATGGCACATTCAACGCTACCCAACGATGTTCGTTTTTATGAATCATTTACACAATTTACAGGCGTGTTGCCATGGGTTTTGTCGTTGAGGTGCGTTGAGTTGCGATCGACGTGCACCGGCTCCGCCTCGGCGGTAACAAATGGAGCTATATGGTAACGTCTGGGAAAATATTATGGGAAATTTATGATCGACAATAAAAGGACTTTTGCATTATTGTATGTGAAAAATTACATTCACAGCAGATCTTTGACCCTTGGAACCCGAGAGACCACTTTTCCGGCCCAGGAACAGGATACGTCACACTTTTATTGAGTGGAATGGCTGCTTTTAAAGTGTGGGGTAGCCCAATCAATATTTTCATCGCGCAGCCTTAGGGCTGCACGTTGAAAATATTAATTGGTCTACCACCAAATAATAAATATGGACTATTTTAATTACTTCCATTGAAGCGACATGAAAGATACCACCAGTGTTCCTATCGTTAAAGTTGATTTTATTTTCCAGAAATATATTATACATGTATATGTAATTTTGTTAATCAATCAATCAATCAATCAATCAATCAATCAATCAATCAATCAATCAATCTTTATTGCATGATTACACCATTACGGTCAAGTAGATAATACACTAACATAATCTTTGTTTACAAAACAAGGTTTCAACAACATTTTATGCATATTGTCATTGAGTGAATGTACACGCGCATACTCCACCCAGGCACACACCAAAATATATGTATTTGTGTGAAATTCACTGTTACCCATTTCTTCATCATCGTTATTTATTGGGCATTGCTGTCAACTTGGGGCTGCCAGATTCCCTTTTTCTGTAGCCCATGGTACATAAACTGCGCCACATTATTCAGGGATTTTGTATCATCGCACTTTAGAAAGAGCTTGGGTTTCTGTTTGTCATCATTGTTGTTAAAGAAATTAAACAGCAATAAGCTCGGAGTAAAATATAGGGCTTGTAGTACCAGGACCATGTAAACGAGAACATTTATGTTTTTACACCACTAATCCATATAAATCGTACTCTCTGCTGTTAAGCCACAGAGAGTATACTTACGAAGTGTCGGCGTAAGTGAGATCTCCCCGTTTTATTAAAATTTTCAAATCTCAAATGGGAGATAGTCCCTCAAGAGCAACTCATATTTTGTCGGGTGATGCGTTCGCACCCCCCCCTCTCTCCCCCCCCCCCCGGCTAAAAACTGAAATTCAAACCTTAACCTACGTAATAAATTCATAGGTGTGAATTAATGAGGTGATTAACCATGGTGCATGAAGTGGCGGGGCACAGCTTTTTCTAACAAATGTCAACTTTATTTACCTCTCTCGTCCGACTTTCTTAATACTATGTTTTTTTCTGCCAAATCTCGATATTTCATTAGTCATTTTATTATAGTTTTGGCCGTCACATACTGGACACTTAAGCCAGCTCAGGGTGTTCAACTGAAATGAAAATTTTAAAATTTAACCCGGTAGAGACCCCGGACTCCAACCAATGGGAGGAAGAACCGTCTTGACTCTGGGGCCAGGCAAAATGATATTGGGGAGGACAAAAAATATTTATGCTGAAAATAATTGTCGGCATCCCCAATAAATGAATGAGTGAAAGTTTCAGCGCGCCGAAGGCGCACACGGACGATGCGGGATTTGAAATCCCTTGCGACCCGAATAACTAAATTTGAAGCCATGGCAGATGGAAGTTAGTGCCAAGAATATTCTTTGGTTTGGGTGTGCGCACTGTTGGGAGGGAAGTGGGGTCAGCGTGTATATCGATGAGAAGGTAGACAAAATGAAGTGCCCCCCCCCCCCCCACACACACACACTTCATTATGTCTGCCTTCTCATCTCTATACATGTAGTTAACCTCTTCAGTCCTTCACCATGGTTATATTCACGGTGAGCTTGGGAGCTCTCCTTCGTCAAATTCAACGCCTCGTTTTGGCACGGCTTAAAACTCTTAGTGTCACGGGCTTCTATTTGACTTTCATCATCCGACTGTCGCTCGTGTTGTTTGTCGAAAAGCCGACTTGCATTTGAATCCAATCCACGCTTAATGTTGCGCCTTGGTGTCAAAACAATGGGGTTTAGTGGAAATATTGACAAAGATACTCACTTTAAAATCATATCTTCAACAAGATGTAAACGGGATAGAAATGCAGCCCTGATCTATCTACGATCTATCAGAAATACAACGAGCGTATTCAAGGTAGTGATTTTAATCGCTTTATGACAAACCATGAAGATAAGGTTAACTGATTTAGCACGAAATACAGTAGCATTCACAACAAAGTGAAATATTATATACCAAAAAGTGTGATAAGGACTTACAAAATCAAAAGCTCTTTTAATCGTTAGCCTACGCAAAACTATCACTTACGATTGACCAAAGAGTTATATTTTAAATGGAATCAGAGAAGTTAGAAAATAAAACTTATATTTATTCGTTACCATGGAAATCTGTTTGGACGAAACTGTATTAGCCTATCCGTCTGAATACATAAAATTTTCGGAAAGTACTTAACCATATGCCGAATGTCTTTATCTATTTAACATCGAAGCTAAAATATAAAAAAATATCAATTTCTCTCAGAATTACCCAGTTTTATTTTTTCCCTGTTCAATATGGCCATATGATTTTTCTATCAATGGTATTTCTTTCAACAATATATACATGTTTGAAATTTTTCTCTGTATTAAGCTGTCGAGATTACGTCGTGAAATATGTGTGTAAAGACTCATTTACTTCAAATAGAGACATTTACTGTGTGTTATGAGATTCAGAATTGCGATATATCGCATACTTTCTACAATAACTTTCTCATTTCATGTTCAGAACAGCAACATATATTAATTAGTTCAAACTGAAAAAAGCAATACAGTGTGACTGTTTATTTATTTATTTATTTATTTATTTATTTATTTATTTATTTATTTTTATACCATGATTACCTATTGTATATATAAAAAGCCAATGACATGAATTTTAGCTCTAAAAAAAGCAATACAGTGTGACTGCTTATTTATTTATTTATTTATTTATTTATTTATTTATTTATTTATTTATTTATTTATTTATTTTTATACCATGATTACCTATTGTATATATGAAAAGCCAATGACATAAATTTTAGCTTCACACACCAACCGTGGTGAAGACGCCAGCAATGGGATTTCATTAGTTAAATTTTACACCTACAGTAGAACTGCATCAAAGTTGACCTTTGGTGACTTCGACCTGAATACAAACTTGTCTAAATTTACCGCACGTCGCCTCGCGAAGAGTGAAATGAAACCGGCAATTATTTATTATGTTTTTAAATGGGTTTACCTCATAGGATGCCAAAAATTAACAAACATGCATTGTCTCATGTCCCCCTAATTTGCGCGTTTCGTTTTCTATTTCGTTTCGGCGATAAAATTCCCAACGGAAGTACCTTCCACCTGTGTAAGCAAAAACAGATTCGCACGTGTGAATATTGATTTTTCTAACATATAAACTCATATTAATCTGACTATGGTGTAAATAAAATATACCCAAAGTAGCTTGGTGTTCTCGCGGTGAAGTGGTGTTAACCGCGTGCCGAAGGCTCGCTGTTAACACCACTTCATCACTCGTTGTGAACATTTGGTACACCAAGCTACTAGGGGTATATTCTATATATTTATTAGCGGATGAGTGCAGGGACCGATCAGGACTATTTAAAATACGCCCTAGCCTCGGAGCCTATTTTTTCAATTCATGCGCCAGATTTCAATTTACGGAGTCACATTGCTGTTTGTAGCACACACTGCAAGTATGTAATAGCTCTCATCATTTTCATTTAGTACACTATAGCAAACATTAATCTTCACTGTGGTTTCTGATCAAGTCTTGGCTGCCTATTTAGGCAGCCAAGACTTGATCAGAAACCACAGTGAAGATTAATGCTTGGTAATTAAGACTTGAAGTATTAACTTAAGCACTCTACAACAATGATAAATGATAATCATATATATAATACATGTAAGAGTGTCTCTCTCGATTATCCATCGAAAGAATATCAAAATATGATCTGAGAAGTTATGCGCCAACTGAGAAGCCTATTTCTGAGATTTAAGAGCCAGGTCCTGATGTTTCAGAACCAAATACGCACTGGCGCATGCCCAGGTCGGTCCCTGTGAGTGGTAGGTGGGTGTTAATAGCTTTCTATGAGAAGTATATTCATGAATCTGAACAACCTGTCCAGGTGTGATGAGAGACTTAATAACTTCATGACTTCAACGCTTGGAAAGTCAGTGGTGTAAATTGTGGGGTGATGGTTAACCTCTGCCAGTTTACAGAGATTAAATAGACAATCGCTAACGAGTTCACGGTTTGTTGTGCACTTTACGAAACTGGTTCAGTAAATTAGATCTGGGCCGAGCGAGGTCGAGCCTTAATTTACCGGACGATTTCCCTAAATTTCGCTATAAACTACGGACGAATTAAAGAGTTCATTTATCACTATTTATTTATTTATTGGTGTTTAAAGTCACATACTTATGCACAATGGCTAATCGTGACCGTGGCAGTTTTTACTGGTGGAGTAAGCCGGAGTACCCGGAGAGAACCACCGAACATCGACGAACAACTGTCAGCTCCTCAACATTCTAACTCCGTTCAAGCTCCGCTCTAGCCAGGGGTGGCGCCAGGGATTTCTCGACAGGTGGGGGGGGGGGGGCTGACCTCTCCGACGGGGGGGGGGGGGGGGGGGGGGGCTATAATATTTGACCTCCCAAACGAAGGAAAATGTGTGAAAATGAAAACGTCCAAAGCAAAATAAAGACGGTTCATAAAAAAATTTGTTAACCAAAAATCAGAATATATTAAAAAAAACTATAATTTCCAACCACAGACAGAACGCGATGTGTGTTTAAATGGAGGGTGTTTTACATAACTCGTTGGAATGACGTAGTCATATTTCGCAAGAGTCGAATATGAAACATGACTACGCCATTCCAACGAGTTATGTAAAACACCCACCGATTCAAACACACATCGCGTTCTGTGTTCATCACATGCATTAAAATTCAGTTTACTAAACAAATTTTTATTCCCATGTTTAAACCCAAAGCTGAAGAGTCCGTTTGTTTTGCTTGAAGCTGTACTGACTACTGTTCAAATGGGTAGATACAAAATCAAAACAACCTTGTGGGAACCAGTCTAAATTACATTCGTTATCTTTTCTATTGGGCACGTTTGTTGAATTTCATATCGCTGTTTCTCTTCGGCTGGTGTCCATTCACGCCTAATTATTTGGTGGTTATTACTCCTAGTTAAAATATAAGTACAAATTTCCACATATTTGCAAAACAGCTGGGAGAAACTTTTTAAAAATAAGTTTGAAGCATGTACACGATGTCTGAAAATTTTAATTCCGATAATTAAACCCAAAGGTGAAGAGTTTGTTTTGGCTAAAGCTGTACTGATCATATGGATCGACAAAAAATCAAAACAACCTATTCGGAACCAGTGTTGGTTGAAATTCCTATCGCTGTTTACTAACAGTAATAGCCACCAAATGGTTAGGCGTGAATGGGCTGGTGCCCATTCACGCCTAACCATTTGTTGGCTATCACTGATAGTAAAGATACAAGTACAAATGGGGGCAGATTTGCAAAACAACTGCAATAAACTCTTTATAACAGAAGTTCGAAGCATGTCTGGATGTCCGAAGATTTACCGAAATAAAGTTGACCAATTTAGATATATGGGGATTCGCAGACGAGACGGCCACGGGACTGGGTTAATGTTGTAGTTGGAAATTATAGTTTTTTTTAATATATTCTCATTTTTGGTTAACAAAGTTTTTTATGAACCGACTTTATTTTGCTTTGGACGTTTTCATTTTCACACTACGTGAGAGACGATCGATAATTGTATAACGAAATTTGGAAACTTTTTGAAGCGTAACTAATGACTCGACGACCAAGGAACAAGTATAAACGGTGCTGGGAAAAAAGTTCCGGCCTGTACATCACCAGTTGAATACAGAAACATTTATGTCAGAGCGGCGATTCCGTTAAAATACAAGCGTTTAAAGTTTAATGGGTGTGTAATAAATATTCAACTTGCATTGTCGCGAAAAGTGTAAACAATATGCATTTTTTCGCAGACATCAAATTATATTCTTTAAAACACTGTTGACGATTACGAGGGTTAGAAAACTGAAAACTTTCGACAATTTTGTTTTTTGGGGACATTGTCTAGTTATACAAACAAGTGCCCTCTGTTTAAAAGTTTGAGAGTTTGACAGTTGCTCGATGCTGCTCGGCGGTTCTCATCGGGTACACCGGCTTCCTCCGCCTGCTCGACACAATACGAACCTAGTTGTTCAAAAGGTCGATAAATCCCACTAAACAAACAAGGATCTGGAAATAGAACCAGGCCTGAAAATAAGCAGTCTGACGTTTGCAGAATGAGGAATGAGGGTGAACTTGATGATGCTATCCCATATAGTGGGCCAATTTATCCTCTGGATACCTCTTTCTGTTTAGTTTTGAGACCCTGATTCAGATTGAGGTTCACAGAGGGTAAATTTAGTGATGCTACCCTGCTGTGCAGGGTAGCATCACTAAATTCACCCTCTGGGGACCTCATTTTGCAGATGACAGTCTGCTTATTTTCTGGCTTGAATAGAACCTGTGCTAAAATTCTTTATATTGTAAAGACGTTCTGTTGTCAAACATTGTTGAAATAGGGTTAAAATGAACACTCGCGATTTGTTTATGTTATGATTAATGAAAAGAAATATGTGGGCCTGATCGCTCATTTATTCGTTAATATTACGCATTAACACTCCAAATTTATTTTGATTCACCAGCGAGTATCCTTGTGCTCGTCTGAAAAAGAAGAATCTCTCCCTATATGAAGCACCACCAGCTGTCCTGAACAATCTTAATGCTTTTTCAAATATTTGCCCTTCTCGTTTTTAGCGTAATAAGAAAGATGGGTAAACAATCTTGTGAGGTTTCACACACAATGATACTACAGCGAACGCTGTATGTGTGAAATGGGATTATAACATAAAATGAGAATTTATAAATGGATTCCAGCCTGTGTGTTTACAAATATTATTTCAAATATCGACCAGCCTTGTGCAAAGATAGGCGTCTGAATATATTATCTTTCCCATTATTATAAACGAAGCGTTATTCGCCTGATCCCATTCGCTTTCAGCTGGTCATTTTAGAGGATGAAGGGTATCTGAAATGAAAAAAAAAAATGTTGTGATTGTTATGTGTGCAGGTGGATTTTAGACTAAGTGTGGGATGACCAATGTAAATATAGATGCAAAGAGGAAAAAAATATGGAAATTAACTGACTGCACAAATGGATCAACTCGTCTTCAGAGGCGATGGAAGTTCAATGAAATTGGGGAGGTGTACAAATTCCCAACACGCGCTGGACCTACCCAGGGACGTAACGAAGAGAGGGGGATAGGGGTGTATTGCACCAAATAATCTTTAGGTCGGGACATTTACGTCTGGGTTGGAGTCTTTTTAAGCCCTGTTTATATTAGGGTTTAATTATATTCCCTGGTTTTCTTGGCACCAGAAATGGGAATGAAATTACTCTCAGAACCGGGAACCTGGAAATTTCCCGGGTAATATCAAGCTAATTTACGAGGGTAACATAACGCATTTATTTTAATGATAATGAGCATATTTCATTGGTAATCTCCGATCTCCAAACGGAAAAATTCTTTTCCTAAGATAAGTATGTAAACCCAAACTCGCCTTTATTTTCAGAATAACTCGCATTGTCACCTCTACCTTCTCCAGTCAGACTGGTGACGACAATGAAGAGGGTGTTGATGATGGAGGAGGTAGTGAACAGTGATACTAGTAATTCTGAAAATAAAGACGAGTTTGAACTTTGAAGCGGGTGAAAAAGATCTTGCTGTTGAAAGGGAGGGGTGTCCTCCAGAACTGGTTGAGAGCTACAGTGATTTGTTGAAAATTATTCGTCAGGAATCAGGAATGTAAAAATGTCAGGCGTATAAGGGCTGAGGAAATCCTGCAAAGTTTCAATTCAGGAAACTTCAGTTCAATGCACAAACAGTGCCACGCTTCATTCCCGGTTTCGTGCTGTAGATTTCCCGGGTACAGGGGCCGGCTTTCGGAACTGGTAACCTGGGAATGCCCGTTCCGGGGATTAAACCCCAGTTTTTACCTCGACATTTGCATACCTGTTTATTTTTTGCATATGTGTGCATTTACTCATGTGCAGATTTTACTCATCAATGTCAATTTACACCTACTAGTGACTGGGTGCAGAGCTGCTACAACCTGTGAGTAAAAGCATTTTAGGTGCGTAGTTTTTGCTACCGTGTACGAATGTGGTCGTATGGACGTATAGCAAATTAACATAGGTACAGTGAGTATATTTCCCAATTGACTGCAGCATATCTATTGTCGCACCATTCCTTTGACGTGGACATCTCTAGTATTTGAACAACCCAGAGTTATAACTACACTAACGAAATAGGGAAACTTCTTCGCCATCGGAAATTTTGCAGTCTGATCCTTTCTACAGCAATAACAGAAATGAATGGTTTTGAGAATTTACTAGAAATATACTTCTGGCACCACAACTTGGTATGAAAGCATAGCAAATATACGTTTGCACACGTGTGTAAATTTTCATATGTGTGAAATTTGCATACATGCAATTTTTCGCCGTATAAAGAGGTTATTTGATATCAATTCGTTCTTGCTAGAAATCATGTACTTCCCTACGAATACAAGATTTTCTACTTAAGACTTTGGTCAACTATATAGACGGGAATACAAATGGCCGGTTGTGGTGCCCGATTCATGCCAAAACACGAGCGCAACTAGGGTTTAATCCCGGGAATGTGAATTGTCCAGGGTTTCCGGTTCCGAAAGCCAGCCCCGATACCCGGGAAATCTATAGCACAAAACCGGGAATGAAGCGTGGCACTGTTTGCGTACTGAACTGGCGTTCTCTGAATTGAAACTTTGTAGCCCTTCCATGCCTGAAAGTTTTACAGCCCTGATTCCTGACGAACCATTTTCAACAAATCACTGTGGCTCTCAACCAGTTCTGTAGGACACCCCTGTTACAACCGATAATGTTACAACGCCGCATAATGTTACACCAACGCATAATGTTACAAAAAATGTAGTAAACAACCGATAATGTTACAAACTCCGCATAATGTTATAACTTTTTTCAACCCGTTATGTTATAAAAATCGACGCATAATGTTATAACTTTTTTCAACCCGTCATGTTACAACAAATTAACCGATAATGTTATAACTTCTGTATACTAATTCCAGTTACAGCTATTGTAGATGGACTTTACCACTTACCATTTATTGCCGCATAAAGGTATGTAATATTTATACTAAAGGTTTCTGCTCCGGTTAAGGCGAGGAGACACCCCCCCCCCCCCCAACTCCTTGGGATTTATCATAGAATGACCTAGTCACATTACATAGACGCGGATTATCCTGGTAACTCAATCGTGTGACGTCATTACCATGATCATCCAGTGCCCAACATGGTGAAGGCGGGGGTGGTGGAGGAGGGGTGCTATTTTATCCGATTGGTACGTTTACCAACATGCGTAACCTCCGCTTCCAGAAATGTAGTGTACCATAGTCCCCCGACGCCTTTAGGGATGGACAAATGCCTCTGTTTCTGCTTGTTTTGGGCATCTAAAACTCATTTGTCGCATATTTCTTAGTCATAAGAATATCTTATTGTTCATTAATTTGACATTTCAACAACTAACAGTGAACAAAAATGAGGTGGAGTTAAAAGAGGTAGGTCAAAAAGTTGGATGGAGCGAGGCACATATGGTGGATGTGGCAGGTTGGTAGTGTCGCATGGAAGACAAAGAATAAGATGCGAGACTGGGTAGGAAGAGGAATGAGGTTTAGGAGGATTGAAAGGGGTGGGCGGGGTTTAGATTGAGAAAGAGAGGAGGTCATGGATTAGTACATCAGGGTGATTGTGCAGAGAAGGCTATCTGAGAATACTATAATAGAGTAGTGCTAGAGGGTATGATAATATAGATGGTGGAGATGTTGGAAGAAGTGGAAGTGATGAATTTGGGATTACAGTTTCTGGATAAGGCGGAATCACTAGAACAGGCAGTATAGGGAGAAGGAGATTGTGGAGGAGGAGTTGTGTTGATGTTGGTGTTGTGGCGGTGTTGGTGATGATGTTGAGTAGTTATGCATGTTGAAAATGAGCCATTTTGTAGGACCCCGGGGCAGGACCCCGGAAGTGACGTCATGTCACGTGACTGGGCGGCCATGTTGGGTTGCCATGATAGTGCACGTGGGTGGCCATGTTGTGATGACATTATCATGATAAAGGTGGTAGGAGTGCGTATGCGCAGCGCGTGTTGTTATAGGGACACGTGCTCCGTCTCATCCCTAACAACCCGACAATAGATATCGAATTAATCCAAACAACCCGACAATCTTCAGGAAACTGTCCAAAACATTCCCGAAAACACTCCCGAATCCTGCCAGTACCGATTTAGTAACTCGCCAGAAACTCGAGGGACCGGGACTTCAGGAGCTCCAGGGGCAAGGGGCAGTAGGGCTCCGGGGACAGGGGCGGCGCCCCCTCCCTTCCAGTTTATCTCTCAGTTAAAAAACAACACTATTGTAATAAACCAACCATTATTGTAATAAACCCATTTCTGTAATAAATTATGCGTGCATTATATGGTCGGACATTAGGTAACGATACTATCCTATATTTTAAGGATACTAAACCCACGGAATCCCCATTTTCGTCGTATGAAGCAATGAAAGCTATGAAAATGAGCACGATGTGCGTAAAATCATACGTCTCAAAATGAAAGCTATGAAAATGAGCGCAATGGTTACCTCTTCATACGTCTCATACCCTCATTAAGGATACTATCCTACCTTTATTTGGGAGTGTTGTCGGGAGTGTTTGGGTCAGTTTTCTGAAGTATGTCGGGTTGTTTGGATTAATTCGATATCTATTGTCGGGTTGTTAGGGGTGAGCCGGAGCACGTGTCCCCATAACAACACGCGCTGTGCATACGCACTCCTAGCACCTATTATCATGATAATGGCATCACAACATGGCCACACGTGCACTATCACGACAACCCAACATGACCGCCCAATCTCGTGACATGACGTCACTTCCGGGGTCCGGCGCCGGGGTCCTACAAAATGGCTCATTTTCAACATACATAACTACTCAACACCATCACCAACGCCGCCACAACACCAACATCAACACAACTCCTCCTCCACAATCTCCTCCTTCTCCCTATACTGCCTGTTCTAGTGATTCCGCCTTTTCCAGAACCTGTAATCCCAAATTCATCACTTCCACTTCTTCCAACATCTCCACCATCTATATTATCATACCGTCTAGCACTACTCTCTTATAGTATTCTCAGATAGCTTTCTCTGCACAATCACTCTGATGTACTGATACATGACCTCCTCTCTTTCTCAGCCTAATCCCTGCCCACCCCTTTCAATCCTCCTAAACCCCATTCCTCTTCCTAACCAGTCTCGCATCTTATTCTTCGGCTTCCGTGCGACACTACCAACCTGCCACATCCACCATATGTACCTCGCTTCATCCAACTGTTTGGCCTCTTTTAACTCCACCTCATTTTTGTTCACTGTTAGTTGTTAAAATGTCAAAGTAATGAACAATAAGATATTCTTATGACTAAGAAATATGCGACAAGTGAGTTTTAGATGCCCAAAACAAGCAGAAACAGGGGCATTTGCCCTCCCCCAAAGGCGTCAGGGGACTATGGTACACTACATTTCTGGAAGCGGAGACTACGCATGTTGGTAAACGTGCCAACCGGATAAAATAGCTCCCCTCCTCCACCACCCCCGCCTTCACCATGTTGGGCACTGGATGATCATGGTAATGACGTCACACGATTGAGTTAACAGGATAATCCGCGTCTATGTAACGTGACTAGGTCATTCTATGATAATTCCCCGGGAGTTGAGGGGGGGGGGGGGGAGGGGGTGGGGGTGTCTCCTCGCCTTAACCAGAGCAGAAACCTTTAGTATAAATATTACATACCTTTATGCGGCAATAAATGGTAAGTGGTAAAGTCCATCTACAATAGCTGTAACTGGAATTAGTATACAGTAGTTATAACATTATCGGTTAATTTGTTGTAACATAACGGGTTGAAAAAAGTTATAACATTATGCGTCGATTTTTATAACATAACGGGTTGAAAAAAGTTATAACATTATGCGGAGTTTATAACATTATCGGTTGTTTACTACATTTTTTGTAACGTTATGCGTTGGTGTAACATTATGCGGCGTTGTAACATTATCGGTTGTAACAACCCCTCCCTTTCAACAGCAAGATCTTCTTCACCCGCTTCAAAGTTCAAACTCGTCTTCATTTTCAGAATTACTAGTATCACTACTCAATACCTCCTCCAACATCAACACCCTCTTCACTGACGTCACCAGTCTCCTCTGCTTAAAGCAGAGGAGACTGGTGACGGCTGTGTAGGGGAGGGTGTTGATGCTGGAGAAGGTAGAGGTGATAATGCGAGTTATTCTGAAAATAAAGAAGAGATTAAGGCGAGTTTGGGTTTTTATACTTGTCTCAGGAAAAGAACTTTTCGGTTTGGAGATGGGAGATATTTATTTATTTATTTATTGGTGTTTAAGGTCACATACTTATGCACAATGGCTAATCGTGACCGTGACAGTTTTACTGGTGGAGGAAGCCGGAGTACCCGGAGAGAACCACCGAGCAACGACGAGCAGCTGCCAGCTCCCCAACATCGTAACTCTGAACTCTGCACCGCAGCACAGGCAGGGTTAGATTGGTTGAAGACATGCGCACCATCGACGTGCAGTACGCCTCAGTACACAGCGTCATCGTGACCCCATTCAGGCAATCGAAGTGTCTTGCCCAAGGACACAACGCGGTTGCCGCAGGTGGGATTCGAACCGAGGACCTCTCGGCTTGCAGCCTGCACCTCTACCAACTGAGCCACCGCGCCCCCAGATGGGAGATTGTCAGTGAAATATGCTCATAATCAGTAAAATGAATGCGTCATGTTACCCTCGTAAATTGCGTGATGTTACCCCGGAAATTTCCCAGTTCCTGGTTCTGTGAGTAATTTCATTCCCGTTCCCAGTTCCTAGAAAAATAGGGAATATATTAAACCCTAAGTGTGATAAGTGTTAATAAAATAAGTTGCACCACGGTTGCTACACGTATGTTTTATTTACCAGCAAATTCATTTTCAAGAAGTCTTGTGTGTGTGGTAGGGGAGTTGGGGTATAGAGGGGTGTTATTAGGGGAAAGTGCACCGGTAAACATCCGTCAAACACTCGTTTCTTGGTGTATATGTCATGGCCTACAATGCACCATTCAACTCGGGCGCTATTGCTCCATCCCTGACTTTTCTCGTCATGAAAATCGACTTTCGGTGAAGTTATCTCCCTTGAAATTATTGATCGTGCGAGTAATGTCCAGTTAAGAAGGAAGTAATTTTTGAGAAAAATCCTATGACATCAGTAGAAAATAAACCGGAGTTTCCTTTTGTTGCTTTTAATAACGAAAACAACAGACATAATTGTCTGTTGTTTTCTTTTATTTTATCTCACAATCGGGGCGTTTTTGCACTGTTACGCAACTAAAGTTTAATGTATCTGAGCCCTTGTTACGAATCCGTATCAAGGGCCCCTGACACAAGCGCGTGATTCTACTATTGCCAAAACAACGGCATTAATATCATTTTTCGATCGCTTCGCCTTTTCCCTTCAGAGAAAACAATATTAGGTGAGGCGAAGCCGAACCTAATATTGGTTTCTCCGAGCAGTATATGACACTCACTGTGTCTGCCAACTAAACGCCCTGTAACTTATTTATTATGCACGGCATGCTAAAATGTCACTGGGGAAGTTAACTCATCGAATAGTTAAATTATGCGCACTTTTCGGCATCTTGGGCTGGTTTGTAGCCTATTATTGGGATTTACCGGAACGCTCGAGTCGAGGCTTCTCTCTTGAAGTTAAAGGATTAGCTTTCGCTGTGAAATGTGGAAAACTCCACCTCAATAAACGACGAAGGGCATATTTTAAAATATAATAAACCTTTACACCAAGAGAGATATTTAATTCACCAGTAATTATTGCAAAATTAACTACCAAATTCACGTTGACGAAACACACAGTTGCTCCACTTCGCAAGACAGTATTCAGTAAACTGAATCCCAGTGACGTAATTGTCACTGAAGTGTAACGTCATCACTGACCTCAATATGGAGGTCAATGAACGCTATTCTATTTTTCAATTTGCGTCTTTCCATCGATAAGGCAAATGAAAAAGTTCCTCTTAAAATAGTTTTATAACACATTTTGTGGTCAATATTTGTGAGATAAATTTATCATCACCATAGTGTGTGTCTCCGGGAATTCAGATCACGTCTCGTTGTAGGCACAGAATCGAATTTCGACCCGCCCTAACGGGCTCGTCGAAATACTGTTCTGTTCCTACAACTCGACTTGATCTGAATTCCCGGAGACACACACTGTGCTGATAATCTGTATATAACTAACAAAAGGAAACCTGGATTTTATGGCAATCTAATTGGACACAACTAGTTCATAGCAAAGTTATACAAAAGTGTCTACTTTGATGTCTGCAGAAAATGAATAAGCTGATGGTGTGCACACATTTCGTGGCAGTACACAATCCATATTTATAACATATTTTTGTTATTACTGACAAAAAAAAAAAACAAGGGCCGAGATTGATCAATACTCTGTTAGTAGGGTTCATGATAGGCTTTCCATTGATATTTGATAATGTGAAAGCTGTTACGCTGTGACTACAGTCACAGCGTAACAACTTTCACGTAATCAAACGTCACCAATAGGAAGAGTTATCACATTGATTGACTTTACGCCATGTCGGGGGGGGGGGGGGGGGGGATTGGGTTGCGACGTTTTTCGCTGACATCCGGGCCGATCGCGAATGTAATATTATATTTTATTATGATATTCTACACGCTCTGGCACGCATAGATTGACATTTGACGACTAATTGTTAAAAGATCTAACAGAGATCTTTCCAACAACTAATCAGACGATGGAGTTAAACTGTGTCATCAATTTTATTAACTTCCTCGCGAACTAGAATATTTTCAGGCCCTCCATATATGGGAGAACGGGCCAGGCCTTTAAATTCTTCCCAACTCACGACGGTAAACGCTGTCTGTGCCCAAATAAGATAATTGAGCCCAAATCATGAGGAGTTTGAAACTTTTTCCAAAGTTTTGTAGTGTTTCGACAACATATAGTTTGGCCAGGTTTCCCTGGTGCTTGTAATGTAGCTTAGAGCTTACCTTCGACGCAAACAATGCTACACATAAAAAACTTTAAAAAAATCCCACAGAGTTCGCCACAGAAAAGGAATCGCCGTCGACGGTGTCGTATATACGACACTGTCGGCGGCGATTGCTTTTTTTGTGGCGAATTCTATATGATCATGCACTTAAAGCTTGAGATCTATTATATTCATGTTTGTGGCAGTTCCCAGTAAACGCCATGCGTAATTTAGCTTATATTCGAATAGGCCTTTGATTCGACACTTTGAAACTAAAAAGCTTTCTCGAGTTAGTCGAGTAAACTTACGTCGAAGGGTGGTGGGAATCGGTGATACTGGTGAAGACCTATAACAAGTGGTTGTAAACTATCATTTTAAGACGGGCACCGAAAACCTAAAACAGACGCCAAGAAGAAGGAAATACCGGTGCTTTAAAGTTTTTCGCCAACCATGAAGGCCACATCCATATTTGTCGTTGTGCCCAAATTAGACCGATCTAAAGGTCTGGAACGGGCGTGGTGGGGCAACTGTTAAAATCCTGACAAATGTCATCAATAAAACTTAACTAAGGGCAAGCTCAACTCAAACCAATACACCAACATTTTTGATTCAGTTATTACGGTAACATACCATGCATTTTGTGATAATTGATATCCGCTTTGAAACATCTAATGTTTGCGGACGAATTTTATTTATTTATTTATTATTGATTTATTCGGGTTTAATGACACTTCCAACAATAGCACAGGTCATATCGTGTTGGAAAGAATTTCATTTTACCTTAACCCTTTACCTAACGCACAGAATTTCAAAATTTATTATTCTAAATATAATTTTTATTTTTGTTTTTCCCAAAATATCAACAATATTTCTGAAATTCTGCCAATTAGTGTCAGAATTTCAGAAACTCTCGATGTCTTCAAAAGAAATCTTAAAACTTTCCTATTCGCTGAAGCATTTACCTGAACCTCTGTAAGAGGCAACCAAAACAGATGTGACTCTTTATTTCAGAAAAGAGTATTTATTTCTGTCAAGCGTTTTAGAGCACTATTTGTGGTTTTGCGCTCTAGAAAATAAATAATTAAACTATTATTCTTAAAATGTGACCTCTCTTTGGAACGAGCTCGAAGAGCTCGTTCCAATGAGTGATCACAGGATATGGTTTAGTTGAAGTTTTTGGAAAAGTAAGTTTTTTTCCAACTGCTGAATTTGCATATTACGAGGGCGGATGCGGCCGATTCGTTAGGTAAAGGGCTAAGTGGCTGGAAAGGGGTGTCAGAACTCAAGGTATGATTTTTTCTTTCTTTAATAATTTGAACGGTCTATGAATAATATAAGCTCTCTTCATCAGCATTTATGGGATTCTAACAAAGCAATCCATTAGCTTGGGGGGCGTGGTGGCTCAGTAGGCAGAGGTGCATGCTGCAAGCCGAGAGGTCGTCGGTTCGAATCCAACTTACGGCAACCGCGTTATGTCCATAGGCAAGACACTTCACCCCCATTGCCCACACGGGGGTACGTTGGCGTTGTGTACTAAGGCGTACTGCACGTCGATGGTGCACCTGTCTTCAACCGATGCTAACCCTGCATGTGTGGAGTTAGTATGTTGGGAAGCTGACAGTTGCTCGCCGTTGCTCGGTGGTTCTCTCCGGGTACTTCGGCTTCCTCCACCCGTAAAACTGTCGTGGTCATGATTAGCCATTGAGCAGAAATATGTGACCTTAAACACCAATAAACAATAAATAAATAAATAAATAAATAAATAAATTCATTAGCTTAGACCTAATTTAATTAAACGGTTCATTAAAAAATAAATAATAAAAAACGAACAGCGGAAATTCAAAGGGTTCTATATTACTTTCTTTGAATGATTTTTTTTTAGAACGTAAAGTCAAATTCAGTGTCAAACTCCACAATAAGAAAGAAAGAAGAATTCTAGAAACGCTATTACGTAGCTACTAAAGCACATCCTAGAACATTAAAACTGATTTATCCATCAGATTTATGTATGTTTTTTATTATCGTTGGGATGTTTTTTTATTTGTACATTTTTTTCAACACCTAAATTACAATTATTTGATAGTCAGACGGGAGTGAAAATAAATAATGAGAAAAAAGGCTGACCCATATAATGTTATATTCTTGATGCGAGCATCTGTCAGATAACATATATGTCATTAAAACAAACTAAATGCGATCATGTTAAACGTCTTACCCAGGCAGTCGCGAAAAACAGCCCAGGTTTTATTTCAGTATTTTATAACTGAAAGTTAGTGTCGGGGTCTGCTGCCAATGACAGCAGAACAAACTATTTTGCCTCTCACTTTAACACGGAGTTGATGCCTTACAGGGTAGCATCATCAAATTCACCCTCTTGGGACCCCATTCTGCAGATGACTGCTTATTTCCAAGCTTGGTTGGTTGAGATACAGGCTAGTGTGTGATAGAATTTCCACAATGGTCACGAAAAATCCATAAAAGATGCTGAGATAGCAGACCTAGCTCACCCCAACAATTCTGAATGAGCCTTGCAAGAAAGTAGGCCTTTATCTCCTTAACCCTTTACCTGACGCAGACGATATCAAAATTTATTATTTGAAATATTATTTTTTTTTTATTTTTCAAAAACTTGAAAAAAACCCATATCATGTGACCCCCTCATTGGAACGAGCTCAATGAGCTCGTTCCAATGAGGGGGTCACATGATATGGTTTTGTTGAAATAGTTTGAAAAATTTAATTTTTTCAACTGCTCAATTTGCATATTACGCGGGTGGATGCGGGCGATTCGTTAGGTAAAGGGTTAACACCTTACCTAACTCACATGATATCAAAATTTGTTATTCTTTTTTTTATCTTTTACAAAAAACTATTGACACAACTATATCACGTGACTCCTCACTGGAACGAGTTGATGAGATCGTTCCAATGATGGGGCACATGATATGGGTTTGTTGAAATACTTAGAAAAACAAATTGTTTTTTTTCAATTGTTCAATTTGTAATTTAAGTGAGCGGATTCGGGAGATTCATTGGTCAAAGGATTAAACTAACGCGCCTAGAATTTTTTTTTCTTGAATTATCAAATAATTCTATTTTCCCCCTAAAACATAGCTTATGACCCTTCACTGGATCGTAAGCCATGTTTTTGAGGCAAAACTTGAACACAAGATACTGAATGACGATTTAGGTACATTGTAAAAAAAATATCGTTCAATTTGTCGTATTTTGAAGTGAGTACTGACAAGTTATTGTCATTACTTTATTGTAAATTTTAATGTCTGTTAATACTTAAAGTTTCATAAAATGTGAACTGATAGAGGAACACCCATAAACGATGGAAAAGTATTTTTAAACGAACGCATTCAGTTCGATCTCCGTCCGGGACGACCCGCGTTGTGTCCTTGGGCAAGGCACTTTATCCCTTTTGCCTACACGGGGGCTCGATGACGCCGTGTACTGAGGCGTACTGCACGTCGATAGTGCACATGTCTTCAACCGCTGTAACCCCGCTTGAGCGGAGCTTGAACAGAGTTAGAATTTTGAGAAGCTGACAGTTGCTCGTCGATGCTCGGTGGTTCTCTCCGGGTACTTCGGCTTCCTCCACCCGTAAAACTGTCACGGTCACGATTAGTCATTGTGCATAAGTATGTAACCTTAAACACCAAATAAATAAATAAATAAATAAATAAATAAATAAATAAATAAATAAATAAATAAATAAATAACGAACGCATTCAGATTCTAATTCCTGCTTTTGCAATATGTCACCGTCCACGACGAAAGGTGTCTTATTTTAGAAGACTCTGTTTTTAAGGGAGACCAATTAATATTTTTAACCTGCAGCCACATGGCTGCAGGTTAAAATATTAATTGGTCTACTCTATAAGACAAACCAACAGCTTTCCCATATCATTCAGTGAAACGAAGTTTCAAGTCCTTCCGTTTTTGCTCAGTATTAAACAAAAAGGGTCGTTGTTGCCAGAGAGAGTTCAATACTGTATTTTCATCGTAATATTTTCCCGTAGAAGTTCCAGCAACTGGGTTGCGAGCACTTTTACCTCATTTTAACGGTAACTTATTTACAGTTTAGAAATGGCTGCATGTGGATGTTACTATTGGAAAAGTGTCAACAGTTATTTTTGGAAAGGGTACAAAATACAGAAAAGAAGTTTGGAGAGCCAAGAAGACAATTTTTGCTTTGGTTGTGTCGGTTTTGTGGGACGTTAGCTTGAAACACCCACCCCCAGAGTGGATATAACTTTCGCACTACACCATGTCACGTGAAAATAAATGAACCTTGTGTCATTCACAAAAACTGAAACAAAGATATCTAAAGCCATGAGTAAGCAATGAAACGCGAACAAAGAGAATAATCGAATCATCAATTTAACAAGAAAGAAGACACGAATGAGGGACTTGGTGTAAATATTCAGTTGAGCTGCTTCTCTAAACTCTCAGTGAAATTTCGATGTACAAATGTAGCGGTCGAGGTATAAAGGCCATTTACCAACTAGCCTAGTTGGTCCGGATCTCGTAGTCTCGTGGTAAATCGGTCGCGTTGTGTGCTAGAGGTCGACGGTTCGAACCCCAGCACCCGCACTTATCTCTCCTCCTGTTACATTTGGTGGCTCGTCCGATCCTCAGCAGTAGGTGGCACTGTGGGTGTTTCGACCGCTCTGAGGGAGGAACCTGGGTGAGATTCACGTGTGGTGAATCTCAAAAGAAGGGGAGAGTTGTGTAGCGGTCGAGGATCGAGGTATAAAGGCCGTTTACCAACCAGCCTGGTTGGTCCGGATCTCTTAGTCTCGTGGTAAATCGGTCGCTTAGTGTGCTAGATTCGACGGTTCGAACCCCGGCTCCCGCACTTATTCCTCCTCCTGTTACACAAGAAACGTATCTCCTTGCTTCCCCGCCTAGTCTCTTGTCAACCTTTCGAAAACGAAACTCATATACCAACAACTGCTTACTTGTACCACAAGTTAGTAATGGTAGAGACTCAGGACCGAATAGTGGTAGCCAATGGTAATGGTACAAGGCCTGAAAATTAGAGGACTACACGATTGGTAGAACAAAACACTAAAGGTGAAAAGACAGATAGTTCAAGACAAGGGAGACCCCATGGTCAGGCTACCAGGAGCTGTATTGAAGCTAGAAGTTGTACAGGAGCCATGTTGTAGGTATCCGTAACTCTTTTGGCGCGGAATAATATGAGAAACAGAATTCTTAGCGCCTAATATTCATCAGGAATTTTACAAAAAGTATAGGTTGTTAGACTAAAGCGTTATTATTTTAAAAGATGCTCTAATGATCTCATTGACATTTTTTCAAATGATTTTCTGTATATATTTAAATGGCACCTTTATACTTTCAAAGGACGATATCGTTATTCATGGATAGGACATAAATGGTGCATGAAACATGGTCCTATACGTATGTTAACGTTAACATTACATGCTACTCTTATAAATCCAAGATGGGTCTTCTCCAAGTCTGTTTCGGTAGTTTTGGGTGATTTTTGGTGAATTGGAGGGATTGTCAGGTCTATTTTGTAATTAGATTTACTCTAATTGAATCGAACACACCTTCCGAACATACTCCCGTCCTATTAGAGGATTTTAGGTCACATAGCAACCACATGCTACCATAGAAACTAAGATGGCGGCCTCCAATATACAAAATGAACGACGGAAACACGTATCATCCTAACAACACGTGCTGCGCATGCGCAGAAACAACGTATCACTGTGGTAATTACGTCACAACATGTCCATAGCGCCACTGAGTCACGTGAATGATTTCACTTCCGGCAAATATGGGTCGTCCAGCCCCTGACATACTGCTCACGTGTTATTGCTTTTCAACGTCTCTATTGTGAATAATTAATACAAACATTTGTACATATTATAAATTTCGAAGTGCGGAAATTAAAACCACCCCCAATCCTTCCAGACCCTCTCCTCACCTGAGCGATGCCTGTACGTGGACAATCCTTGGTGGAGCTTCATTTATTCCGGTGTAAAAGGAATGGAAGTCCGTAGGAACGTTAGTCCCTCTGGACTATTATTCCGCGGAATTATAGTCCTAGGTCTAACATTTCTAGGAATAGTAGTCCGCCGACTACTATTTCTAGAAATGTTAGACCTAGGACTATAATTCCGCGGAATAATAGTCCAGAGGGACTAATTTTCCTACGGACTTCCATTCCAGTTACACCGGCACTCAAAGGACATTAAAAAACGATGTATATTTATTCACGCGCGTGCCTGTCTCACGTTAAACCTATTAACATTAAACTTTGTTTCTAGATGAAACTCTGGATAAAACTTTGACCGTCACTGATTTTAGATGTCCAAAGGTTGCAGATCTAAGCCATAAAGTTCGAAGAAATATTTTTGGATATCCTGATTTTATCGTTCTGTATATGTTCACCAAAAGGCACCACTTGTTTCAAATATTAACCAAACATGTCTAATGAATTTCCTGATACAAACATAATAAATAAATAAATTAATAAACTAATAAATTAATAAATCGAATTTATAACTAACTAACTAACTATCTATATGTGTACTATGAAAGCGAATGACATATAAAGCGATCAGGCATTTCGTGAGAATGGTAGACATATTTTCAGAGTGACTTAATGCTAGTTTTCAACATCTAATATGCTGCAAACGGCCACACTGGGAGAAAATATGGAATTTCGTTTCACACCCGACTCAAGTAACGAAAGATGAGTTTATTCTGACCTCGGTTCTGTATGATTGAGAATGCAGAAAGAGGTAGAGCACGGTAACGGTGGTGTTGAATTGACGGAATTGGAGTATTTATACACGGGCAGTGACTTTGATGTAAACAGTTACTGTTGGTGTTGACGACTGACGTTTGGGCAAATGGTTACATCTGATACAATTCTGACATATGCTCATTACTCTGTGGAATAAATAAAGACCCTTTCTGTGCTAGTTGCTGCTTCTATTGCTGAAGTTCCGTTCTTTTTATCTTTACACATCGATTCGCTTAACTTGGACAGCTAGAGAGCACGGTAGATCAATGGTTACCGCATTGAACTTCAACCAGAAAGGTCCATCCATGACAGGGGTAACTGCCTTATGTCATTACGCAAGGTACTTTACCCCGATTGCCCATGTGGGGGCACTGTGGCGCTGTGTACTAAGACGTACTGCACGTCGATAGTGCACTTGTCTTCAAACAATGCTAACCCTGCACGTGTTGAGTTACTACGTTGGGGAGGTTGACAGTTGCTCGCCATTGCTTGGTGGATCTCTTCGAATACTCCCGCTTCCTCCGCACGTAAAACTGACCGACACGAAGCGGCCCTATAAATAAATAATTAAGCTTTGGATCTTTGTTTGGTGAATGTGTTTTTACAGTAACTGGAATTCTGGACATGAGTGGTATTGTCATAAGAAAGCCGAATTTTATTTTGTAGCTTTTAATAAACGAAAACAACAGACAGCTCTTGGAGCTGTCTGTTGTTTTTGTTCATTAAAAGTAACAAAAGGAAACTTCACTTTATTTTCTACTGATGTCGTATGTGTTTTCTCCAACATCTCATGCTTCTTAACTGGACCTTCCAGGGCGCGGTGGCTCCGTAGGTAGAGGTGCAGGCTGCAAGCCGAGAGGTCGGCTGTTCGAATCCCACCTGCGGCAACCGCGCTGTGTCCTTGGGTAAGACACTTCACCACCATTGCCCACGTTGGGGGCACGGTGGCGTTGTGTACTGAGACGTACTTCACGTCGATGGTGCACTTGTCTTCAGCCAATGTTAATCCTATTTGTGTGGAGTTAGTATTTTGGGGAGCTGACAGTTGCTTGCCGTTGCTAGGTGGTTCTCTCCGGGCACACCGGCGTCCTCCATCCGTAAAACTGTCGTGGTCATTATTAGCCATTGTGCAGAAATATGTGACCTTAATAAATAAATAAATGAATAAATAAATAAATAAATAAATAAATAAATAAATAAATAAATAAATAAATAAATAAATAAATAAATAAATAAATAAATCGGACTGCTGCAGTCGGAATTTCCTACCCAGAAGCAAAATAACCTGATAACCAAGTAGACAGGTGATTACCTAAAGAAGGGGTGGGACTGGGGTGGCGGTAACAATATTTTTCCAGTCCGGACATTTTCTGTTCATTTGGAGGGTTGGATATCGATTCACGCTTTCTAATATTCAAGTACTTTCTTACGAGACTAAATTTGATCCTTGGACTTATGTCACACACAGTAGATCATAAAACTGGTTTTCTGCAGAACTCGATTCGTGTTGTCGGTGTGTGTGTGTGTGAGGGTGTGTGTGTGTGTGTGTGTGTGTGTGTGTGTGTGTGTGTGTGTGTGTGTGTGTGTGTGTGTTTGTGTGTGTGTGTGTGTGTGTGTGTGTGTGTGTGTGTGTGTGTGTGTGAGAGGGGGGTAACCAAATTGGAGTGCGGTTTGAGTTCATTAAATATGAAGTTTGGAAGCCCATGCCTACATGTATTCAAAAACTCTTACTTGTATTCCAACAACATGATCAAGGCATGGCTTCGTCGAAGGCATGCCTTGATGATGTACAGTACGTGGAGAGTGTATTATCACTAAATCACCCGCAGAGTGGAGATTCCACCCGAGGAATAATTGCAAATTTGTTGCAAAGCATAACCAGCACCAGCAAAGTTTCAGGCAATGGACCTCCGGGTTAAACCCGGAGGTCCATTGGCTGAAACATTGCTTGTGTTTCTTGTCGATATGTACAAAATTTGAAAGTTAAGGTTTGGGTGATAACTCCACTCCACGGGTGATTTAGTTACAATCCACTCTCCACGTACTGTAGTTGGAATATTAGTCAGTTAGGACTAAAGTTTAAAACTCAGAGTTGGTGAAGATAATTTTTATTGCACTATCCCTAAAGTTGGGTATGGCTCATCAAACATACGCGTATATACACGAGACAACTGAAATACACACAAATTCCAAAACATACGGTGAACAACGGTGTCAACATTTTAACGTGAAGTCCTATCCCAAGCAAACAGATTGTGTGATTGATAGCTCTGATGAAGATTTTTGAAGAATTTTTCTCGTTTTGCACCAAGTTATAATTCGGACTCCCAAATATGACTTCGGGGACTTGATTTGAACAAATTTGAATCTGACTCCCCCCTCAGGATGCTGTATATTAAATATCAAAAGATCCTGACCAGTGGATCTGAAGAAGAAAGGTTTCTAAAGGATACGCCTGATATTACTCTAAGTTTCCATAGGGAACCCAACTATGAACCCAGGGATTTGATTTGGACAAACTTTAACACCCCCCCCCCCCCCCCCCCCCCCCAGGATGCTGTATACCAAAAGCAAAAGATTCTGACTGATGGGTCCGAAGAAGAAGATTGTTAAAGAATATTCCTCATATAGGACTGAGTTCAAATTTAGCTCCCATGAGGACCCCAAGTATGAAGCCTGGAACTTCATTCGAACAAACATGAATCCAGCTCCCTTTAGGATGCTCCATATCAAATGTCGAAAGATTCTGATTGGTGAATCTTAAGAAGAAATTTTTAAAGAATATTCCTGATATTGCATTAAGTTAAAATTTGGGCTCCCCTAGGTTTGCCAAAAAGTGGGTGCTAACGGCATTATATGGTCCCTTGTGGGTGTGGCAACTTTATTAGAACAAACAAACGTGAATCGTCATCTGATAAGAAACAGGACTCTTAGATTTGGTTCAATTCGGTCCAGTAGTTTATGAGGAGAAGTCGATAATGTAAAGTTCAAGACTGATGGACGGACAGACGGATGAACGGACGTCCTTCAATTTGGCCCTTATGTGTGTTTTTATTTTGTTGCAAACCCAACCCCCTACCACATAAGGACCAATGGATTACCACTCAAGGAAACAATAGCCAGGTACTTAGACAATGGAAATCTTTGTGTCAGGCCACACATCCTACCGCTTTAGATATTGAATGTGCGCCCGGTATGACGGACGGTAGGACGGACTTTTCTCTGAGGGGGTACGCCGTACCTCTACAATTTCAACACTCGAGATGGCTTGATCTTCACGAATATTCAACACGACAAGAACTCAATTATCTTGCTATCCATACTTAACCCTTTAACTAACACGAAAGCCAGACGACACTTGCATATAAAATTCTTGAATAACTATTTTTTTCATTTTTGAGTCCAAAACATAGCTTATGACCCCTCATTGGAAGAACCACCGTTCTGAACGGGCTCTCAGAGCGCAGTGATGGCCGACGGGCCGTCCCCCTACTTCTTAATTCGGAAAGCTTCACTCTGTCGCTCTGACACCACTTGGATATCTGAATCCCCCCACCCCCATACACACAAACACACACAACCTCACACCTCCACACACACCTCCATTCGCCTGCCCGGTACTGATTGGGTAAACAGTTGACCGACCTTTGATGCCTTTATAACAGGTTTCATTTCTCCCGTAGTTGACACTAATTTGTTCACATATTTTCCTTTCCACTTTCAGCATTCGACTCTGTTGGAATCTAAAGCCAGCAGCAATTCTCACCAGAACGAATTACTTGTCAGTTCATTTGATCTTCGTGTTCCTTAGTGCATCTAGCCAAGTGTACGAATCGTCTCCTTTGAATAAGAAATTCAGCCATAACTAAACAGATTTCGCCACTAATATTTTCTGCAAGTATATGTCTTAACGCAGGAGAACGAACTTGCAAGCTTCACAGTGGGTGACGTCATGGTTAAATGTGCTAGCATCAGTGTTTACATCATTCGGTTGCATCTCTTATGCCCTAAGTGAAGTAAAACTGCAAACATACTTTATTTATTTATTTATTTATTTATTTATTTGCGCTTCCATTTACGGCATTTTTATAAAAAAAAATTATAAGTCCTCACACTATTTGAGAATTTGCGAGAGAACAACGTATTGGTAGAGACAGTGTACACTCACTCCCTCCACTTCCCAACACCCTCACACAATTCTTCCGACACTGCATTAAACTCAACGATTTCTGTCTTCCCGTTTAATACATTTATTTGATATCAATTTTCAACTATCCCACTCTTACACCCACACGTCCAACTGTATTCAGTTATCTGCACTTAAGTACAAAATAGTGTTTCACATTTCCAGCCAACTTACCTAGGTTTAGGACATTTTTGTAAAACACAAAACTCATATCAAACAGACCTTCTTCACTCTTATAAGTCGCGAATCCCGAACTTATTAACTCACAACCAAAAAGGTGAAAAACGACCAAATTCTGTGTATACAAAAGTAGCTCCCCAAATTCTAATATTTTTGCAATAGCGGGTGTTATGTGGGTGCGCAGCCGAAGTACCCCCTCCCCACCCCAAACTTTCAGGTTACTTATTTATATATAAATATTTTTTTTCACCAAACTCTTATCACGTATTGTTCTGGCATTTATTGTTTACAAACGGGTGATTAGTCCTACAGTTAAAACTAGAAGTCCTGTCACGAACTGTGCGCTTATCTAGGCTTACTTGCGCGTAGGAATTGCGCGCAATTGCCATATGGAATGGCATCACGGCACGTTCTCCTGGTTACTCATAGCAAACACAAGCAATGTTTCTGCCAATGGACCTCCGGGTAACCCGGAGGTCCATTGGCTGAAACATTGCTTGTGCACAGGCCATATGTACAGAATTTGATAGCCTTACTGTGGTCATACCGCGTAGATTAACGCGCAAATCGACGTGCTATTTGTGCGCATTTCATGACAGGACTTCTAGTTTTAACTGTAATACCAACTACTGCTAGTAACCACTTGTGCAACTCGTGTGAATGCACCATGGAGCCCCATAAAAAGAGTCATACCCCCGCAGTAGTTTTATATAAAAACAACTGTGGGCTTATATCCACGGAAGCTGGAGGATTCTACGTTGGGGAGTAGCTAGGATAAAGAAGTGATGGAGAGAGAGAGAGAGAGAGAGAGAGAGAGAGAGAGAGAGAGAGAGAGAGAGAGGGGGGGGGGGGGGGGGGCAAAATTGGGCAGCACGAAAATATCCCGCCACTGCATTTCACCTCTTGCTGTGTTAAGAGCGCATATATCCCATAAGTGGGGGGGGGGGGGGGGGGGGGGGATAAATTTTCGTGCCAACTTGAGCACCCTGAGTAATTTTGGTAAATACCCAGAAAATGAAGGGATAACTAGAGTAAAATGACCCAAGCAATATAAGGGTGAGAGTATATGAACCAGCCTTAAGGCTGACATTCTTAGGAAAACATGGGGGAGACGGGTCCGTGACCAATCCTCCATCCCATGACTACGCTACAAAGGCACGCAGAATTCACCACCTTCCAAAAACATTAGCGGCACGCAGGGGCGTCTTGGATATGACCGATTTTTTGGAGGGGGGGGGTTTAGATTATTATTATCCCTGGTGGGTGAGGGTGTGAGATGGGGAAATCTCACCCGAGGGCAAGATATTTGGGCCAGACACGAGGCTTGCAAAATGTCTGTGCCAAATGTCTTGTCCCAAGGGTGAGATTTCCCCACCTCACACCCGTCCCCATCAGGGATAATTTTTCACACCCCTCTGACGTCATCACAAGTAATTCAGGAGCACGTGCAGCTATAGCGAACAATTTTGTTTTCCATTTCTGAAAAGAACTGATTTGCTTTTCGGAAAGAGCACACAAACGTTCTGTATTTACCACAGGTATATAATACAAAATTAAATCCCTACGCCGGTAAGACAGGGGTTAAAGATTTGTCATGAAATGCTCATTGACACATTCCGATGACGTCATATTATGTCGCTCCACTCAAAATAACGTTCATCCAAAAATTCATATAAAAGAGTAAAGTGTCCTTATGTTTTGCGGACTGTGTTTTTATTTCTATTTTCTTTGACAAACGTGACAATGTGTTTTTTGTTTACTGAAGAACGTGCGATGATTGAATAATCCTGTGCGCATTAAATATGCTAATAAGCCAATATAGGTTGTTCACGTGGGTGAGGTGAGATCGCTGTCGCGTGAGTGGGGTGAGACAGGCATATCTCTTCCGCCCCTTTTTTCCAAATTCTACTTTACGACTCCTCAACTTAATGATATCGAAAATTTCATATCAATGATGGGGGTCATAAATTAGAATTAACCATTTGAACACGAAAGGCCGTTTTTTTCCGGTCCAGGGTCCTGATATGACCTGAATTAAAGTAGATAGTTGCATGGTGAAATTGAACGGTAGATCAATCAAAATTTTAAACGTGCAGCCCGAAGGCTGCACGTTTAAAATTTTGATTAATCTTCCCCCCAAGTAACGAATAGAGACTTTAGTTTAAACAGTATTTTATTTCCAGATAATCATATATAAGGTTACAAATTAGTAAGTAGGAAGTACAAGCAAATATCAAGAAAATGGATTCAGCAGAAAGCTAAAAGCTTATAAAGCGCTGTCTCCATGACAGACTTGTAAGTTACAACATACATGGCAAGTGCACAATTCATAGTTTTAGTTGTAACTTAAAATATATAAGTATTTACTGATCACCTGGAGGAAATATTGGAAAATTTGGGATATGGGATAGGTGGGGGGTTTGGGGGCAAGGGTAAGGGTTTTAAGATTCGTGGTTGACCCAGACGGTGCAGGTACCTAGCCGATTCATAATCTGTCATAATCATGCAACACAGCACTATGAGAAGCGATGAGTTAATCGTATGTACTGGTGGACCTTCACAAATATGTCCCTGATGGTTGCTGTGCTGTAGGTCGTAGACCCGTACAACAGTATTTTCATTGTAACGTGAGCCTCGATGGACCCAATGGTTTGCTCTCGTGTCGTTACATAAAGTGGGCATAGCAAAAGAAAATGCTCAGCAGTCTCGGGGTCGCCGCATCTACATAGGGGAGTATCGGAAAGTAAGTTATTGAAAAGGTCGAAGTTCAGGTTACTACAATTGAGGCGCAATCGACAGCGATATACTTGACTTTCGCTTGACTTGTGGTGGAAGAAGTAGCAGGGGGTGGGTAATCTGTTTCGATTAAGGAATGTTTTAAAATTTGGCAGTGAGCTATTATCCCTAATGTGAAGGGGAATGTCGTTCCATAGTCGAGTAGCAGATGGGAGAAATGGGGTGTGATGAAGCTGTGTCCGGCACATCGATGTGACAAGGTTCCTGTTTTACCAGTGATAGCACGGAATCGGCACGGAATATACCATCAAGTACCAATGGGTTAAGAAATACAAATTGAACTGCTGTTATATCTGTAACTTGTCGTGATAAAACATTAATAAATAATAGGAACGTATATTTATTTATTATATCTCAAAGTTAGTTTGTCCAATCAAAATGCTGGAATACCTTCTAAAGATTCCGCCGTATCGGGATACTCACCTGATATTAATTAATATCAGGTGAATAGCCGCCATTACTATTTTGATGCAATTCCCCTCACTTCGAATTTTCAAAATCTGAATTAAAACAAAATAAGAGAATTTAGGTTCCGAAAATATTTTCAAGATACCGTATTTTGTGATTTAAAACATTAAATATGTAAAAAGATGGGCAGAAGATAATATTTGTAGTCTGAAAAGTTCTTTGTTTTACGACTCCTTCAGTCACTGTTTGGATCGGGTTTTTTTCAGAAATTGCAAAATCGGCAACATCAACATCACTATAAATAATAAATGAACAAACTTGTTTTTGAAACATTCCGATCAAACAGAATTAACAGAAAGTCGGTGTGCGTTTCAGATTCAACTTCAAAGTTCAAGTTGCGTCATTGTTATTGTTTGCTCTACAGTAAAAAAGTGATTTTTAATGTTCAAAACTGCTTTATTAGTCCTTTTTAGGTAGTAACAACAGTAAATGTACGCAAGGGGCCTCCAGATTATGCCGAGTTGGCAAGCAGCACTGATCTCAGTGGCAAGCAGCAATTCGTTTCATTTGTAAACAAGTACGGCAATCGCCCTTCGCAAAGTGATGATTTGTTTACAATTACCATGGTTACACGTACCAGTGCCTGTTACTGTTCATGATTCTGCGCGGTGCTATCAATAGTGGTTCATGAAAAATAAATTCCGGGCCGTTGTTTGTTTATGGAGAAAATTATTAATCGCTTGATTTACATGGACTTTCGACATAATAAATATGTTACATGGCGTGTAGCTGGCTGATACATTTCCATACAAGGCTCTGAGTGTTCATATCAGGTTCGGCTTCGCCTCACCTGATATGAACACTCATCGCCTTGTATGGAAATGTATCAGCCAGCTACACGCCATGTAACTTATATTATTGCGGCTTAACGACACGTTCAACGGCCAGGGTCACATCGTGTCTGACAGTTTTACGGGTGAAGAAAACCGGGACACCCTGAGAGAACCACCGAACAACGGTGAGCAACTGTCAGACTCCCCAACGTACTAACTCTGCACAAGCAGGGTTAACAATGGTTGAAGACGGGCGCACCTATCGACGAACAGTGCACCTTAGTACACAGTGCCACGTGCTCCCACATGGGCAATCTGGATTAAGTGCCTTGCCCAATTACACAATTCAGTTACCCCTGGCGGGGATCGAGCCTTAAACGTTTAAGGTCTACTGAACCCAGGGACGTAGCTAGAGGCCTTTTAATGGGGAGGGGGGGGGGTGAGACTCTTTGAAATTCTGACTGGGAATCCCGACACACGAGCGCCGTAGGATTGTAGGCGCGAAACTGCGGGCGCCAAAAGCGGAAATCTTTAACAGGGGTCTGGGGGTCCTCCCCTAGAAAATTTTGAAAAATTGATGTGCTCAGATGCGTTTTCATGGGTTCTGGTAATAGTTATAAGGCTAATTTTCAGTTCCAAATTCAGTGATTTTTTGTAGGGAAACATTTTTAATTCGAGTTGGATACAAATTTTCAATATCTTGCTTTGCCCGAATTGTCCCCAGTGGCTCATACGCCTACTGTCTGACGGACAAATTTGAAACATCGCCTTTGGGAAAGTGGGAGTTTTGTGTTTCTAGAGCATTTCACAGACACTTGACATGACAACAAGTACTTTTTTATTAACCCTTTGAACCCGTAAGACCGCTTTACCGGTCCAGGATCATGACACACCGTACATTTAAAAAGTAGAATGGCTGCTCAGTGAATTTGGAGGGCAGACCAATCGATATTTTCAACGTGCAGCCCAAAGGCTGCACGTTGAGAATATGGATTGGTTTACCCCAAATGATGATTATAGACTCTTCTAATTGGTGTCATTCCGACTACACGCCGCGTGGAGTCGGAATTCTTTGACCCGATTTTCACCCGAAAGTCTCGGTAGTCGGAATATTTCCTTATTATGGTCCTCCAGTCGGAAAAATAGGTTTGTTAGAGAATTATACCGTATATTCAGAAGTTTTTAAATTTCTAACTGTTGATATGTTTGCCCTCCGAATTTCCAACTATTGAGGTTTTGACAAATATTGGGGGGGGGGAACATCCCCCCCCCCCCCCCCCACACACACACCCTGTCGCTTCGTCCCTGACTGAACCACCGCGCTCCCAATAGCAACGTTTGAAAGTTTGGGACAAGAAACGACTTCATTGCACGGAAGAGTTATCATTATTCATGCCGTATTCACAAAATATCGTCTGTTCTTTCGCTACATATGTTTTGATCTGATAGTATCCGTAAAATCCTTTCTAGAAAATTCCTCTTCCTTTTGAAATATCCTCCATTCTTTTGCAATTCGAAGACAGTATAATCCCTTCGATATCATTAAGAGATTAGTTAGTAAGCGATCTAAGACGAAACCGTGTGTGGTTCGTAAAATGAAGTTATCATTTCCAGCGCTGCCTTCGAACAGGATAGAGTCTGCTAAATTAATTAAAGACATATTCGAGATCATGTGTTAATTATTTTATCTCGCTGGTATCGGAAAGGAATTAAATTGCTGGAATTAAACACATTACGCCAGTGATTGTCCCGGTGGGACAAATCCGACAGTCCCTGAGAGAATATTATCATTGCAAGCTTAATTAACGGTTTGGGAAATTTCAAATATAAAATCAGTTTTCACATCGATGGCGCTGTTAATGACAGAAGTTTGTTTGTCAGGAATCCAAACATAAATTTGTTTCCCAAACTATCGGGAGTGTTCGACGTATAATTTTGTTTATTCCGGTGTTTACGCTATTGATATGAATAGTTGCCTCATTTTTCACTTCCTAAATGGACCAATTGTTGGCAAAACCCTTGACAGGCACGATTCATTTGCTATTGATGATTCCTTGGTGCATTGGAATATTTTAAGCGTAATTACCGATAAATACATTCAACGTGCCTATAACGGCTTAATAGTTTGGGAGAACAGCTATTTTTATTTCCGTTTCAGAGAGTACAGCAGATGGAGGGGGGATATGTACCTAAACACTTGTCTAAATACGAAAACCGTCATTTTGCCGGTGAAAACGAGGTTCAGTACATCATACTCCAACTTCCTATCATGTCATTTCTGAATTCTGGGAGAACCTGTAGGCGAAAACGCATGATATTAACAACTGCTAGCTGAGGGGATGGCCTTAGATCCATGGGAGTGGGGGAGGTCTGACACCCACCAATATTTTCTCAAACGTGGATTTCGCCGAGCAATTGTTGGGCATCAGGCGCGTAACCAGGATTCTATAATACGGGGTACCCTATCCAGTTTGAGGGATGCTAGTTGAAAGGTCGTTGCGTGGGATTTCGGGGGCCTCGTCTAGTTCTAACCATGTTGATTTGTCCATACTTGGCTCCATATGGCGCTATATAATTTTTATCTCGTTAGGCGAGCAATCTTAACTGGTGGAGTGCTAAATTTTTTCTCAGCCCCAAGATTTGTTCACACATTTTTGTCTTGTTACAATTAATGAGAGAGTGCCTATAGGCACTCTCCCATAAATTGTAACAATGCAAACCGATGGAGATGAAGTAATTTTACTTCCAAGATAATATGAAGGGCGTCCACAGAATGTGAAGCCCTTAACTTTAGGTAACTGCAGTTCAGAATAAAGCCCAAATATGGGCTTCCAGCACTCTACCAGTTAAAAATTATAAAACGCTCTGTGAGGGCCAAGTTTGGACAACATGTTGACATGCATATATAAAACAATGCCTTTTCATGAAGCAGTTAGAAACAAACGCATAGCCACTGTTATCTGATGATCGGACTTGCACGCTATAAGATTAATGTTGTCATTCGAGTAATTTCAACTTGTGGTCGGGCAAGAGTTTGTTACACCTCTTCGAATATGCTGGGTAAGTTAAGGCCCTGACTGAATGATTCACCGGGTGGGTATGTGTTGCATATATACTAGACACCACAGAAAAAGTATTACATGCTACAAAATAAACAAATTACGAGTTTACGCTAAGAGGGTATGTTAACTTCCTCAAGCCTGGAAAATGGTAGAATTTATTGAACAAAAGTCCATGAAAACAGTATCGTAAAAGTTGTTTCTAGTAAAGAGGAGACTGTCTATTCAGGCAGACACCCCCCCCCCCCCCCACACACACATACTTCCGGATCCTCTCGCGAGTCTGGCACCTTGTGTTTATCAAATATCATCCTTTTGGCTTAACCCTTTCAACAATGGCGCCCTGGAAGGTGTCATTTCAGTCAGCACTGTCAACGACGAAATTGCGGAAATCATTCTGGTTTGTTGGGAGATTCCATGATAATTTAATCCAACAGCTCTGTCGAGCTGTTGGATTAAATTATTACAGAGCCTCGCTTCAGATGGGTTGCTCTTTATATCGCTTGCTCGCCCACTACAAATGTTCTCTTCGCGTAAAAATTTATGCGCACTGGATTCAAGGGGTTAAATCTGTTATAGGGAGATGCTATTTTGTTAAGTAATTCGGTTCGACAATCGAAGGTAGACACAGCGATCGGTAATAAAGTGGTAAAATAGTGTGGCAGTCCAACACGGCTTTTACCATTGCTGATGTCTGTTCTGAAGTTAATTGTGGAGATTATAGAGTCTGTCTGAAATGCGCACAGGAAGGTTAGTAAACAATCGTGGAACACCATGTTATGGTCGGGCAAAAATGAGTAAATCCCGCCCCTCCCAATATTTAAATAGTTATGGTCCTGGATTTCACGTGTATACCTCCATCACAAAAAGCCCACAATCATTGCTCCAATTACAAATGCACCGCCGCTGTTTTGAACCAAATTTTTAAAGCGCCGAGAAGTAAAAACATGCAACCAGAATTACTCGATTAATCTATTCTCGTTTCGAACGTTGCTAAATCGGCATTGACAGCGAGAATTTGATTAATCAGCTCCCATGCCAGTTTGTCATACACGCGACGAAACTGATTATCTCGTTAAATTAAATGTGTTCTATCAAATCTGATCACCGTAACAATTAGTTAAACAGAGGCTTGAGACACGGAGGGCGAGCTCCATTGACGATCTCTGTGTGTGTTGTTGAATTATAGTCGCTATGATGTCGGACGGTCTGTGTTGCTCGTATGGCGATGATTAACAAAATACAGAGGGCAAAAGTCATAACATTGAAGAGTACATCACTGCAAACAGACTGGGACATACTAAATAGCCAATAAATAATAGGAAATAAATGTTAACAGTGAATACATTGCGAACGTTGACAGGTTTTTCAAATGAACTTCGTGAAGATGGAAAACCACATGTGAGCTTTGAACCAACAGTATCTGTTCGCCGCAAAAAGGACTCGCTGTTAAAAGCAAATTAGCACAATATATCCATTGAATGTCCCAAGGTTCAGAGTGAAATGAAGATCAGGCGTTTTGCCAGGAATCTATATTCGAAGGGATCCGGGAATTTTTATTTGGATGAAAGGATCTTTCTGGGCTCAGCAAAACATGCCAAGACAAATAAAACCAAAAATCCCATGAAGTCGGTAGCAATATAATCTCTCACACACACATTCACCCGCAACAAAGCAACCCACTTATCCAACGCAAGCTCAAACTCGCCCTAAACCGCTGAAACATCCCAATGACCCTCACGAGCCCCTCTTCACCACAAATGCACATTTACATCCTTTCTAACTCACCCTAAACCTTTAAAACAGCCTACTATCCATCACAAGCCCCAAACATTTCAGGGTTCAAACACTCAAGGAGAAAAGAAATTCAAGGACTTTTCAAGGCTATTTCAAGGGCATATCACCATTTTTCAAGGTGCATTTTTCTGATAGAATATCATTTTTACCAAACATCCTACCTACTTTCAACTACTCGCTCAATATTTTAAAGATAGTTTTCATCAAATCTAGTCATGGCTGCTGCCTAGCAGCCATGACTAGATTTGATGTAAAATTCATCCAAATTTAACTCAAGAAATCTTTGGTGAGAAATCCATTAAATTTTTTAGAGGGAAAATTGGATTAAACGTGCTCAAATTATACCTATTTCAGTGGCAAGAGAAATACCGTCTTGGGCGGAAAAACCAGCCTGCAAGGAGTTAATATACTTTCCCCCATGGATGAAACATCCAGTATTGTTACTAAAAAACATACACACTTCTTTGTCCACTTTACAAGGCTTTACCCAGTCGCATTTGAATCATCCATTATTTATTATACATCACAAATTTATTTACATTAATTTTAATATTAAATAACAGAAGTTTACACTGCATCCTAATCACACAGGCTACAGCATTGTGAGGAAGAATTCAAGGACATTCAATGAGTCTGACTGATTTTCAAGGACAATTTTGGTATTTTTAAATCCAAGGAGTATTACTAAAATTCGGGGACTTTTCAAGGATGTGTGAAGCCTGCATTCACTCCTCCTCTCAACACTGCTCATGTTGGCCCGACATCACATGGATTTTACTAATGGGTCTTATGTAAACACACCATCGCTTCTCGTCGTGATATTCAGACTTCACATTCACCGTTATTCGCTGCAATAGTCGGCAATGTCGTGGCGAAAGGCGTGGCATTCTGCCACGCCTTTCGCCACGTCATTGTCGATTGCTGTTGCTAATTTGATGATGACTGGTCTGACTGGCATCACCAAACTATCAAAACACCTAGCATTATCACTCGTATCCCCAATCTAGCAAACACCAGCGTCAGATTTGTACCCACACGGAGATCTTTGAACATGCTGTTTATCGGGGAGTGGTTCTCTGCCCCAGAACTGTCCGACGTGACAAAAAATTTGGGGGTTTGGTGACTCCACTGGATTTATGCTTCTGTCTACAGTTCTTCTTCAAACGCTATAGTAGAGTGCTTTACAACAAAATCGGGACAAAGATCAGGTTTTATCGCCGAAAGAAAGGGAGCGCGGTGGGTCAGTGGTTACAACATTGGACTTCAAACCGAAAGGTCTATGGTTCTATCCCCGCCAGGGGTAACTGCGTTGTGTCCTTGGGCAAGGCACTTCATCCAGATTGTTCACCTGGGGGCACGTTGTCGCTGTGTAGTAAGGCGTACTGCACGTCCATGTTGCACTTGTCTTCAACAAATGCTAATCCTGCTTGTGTGGAGTTAGTACGTTGGGAAGTCTGTCAGTTGCTCGCCGTTGCCCGGTTGTTCTCTCTGGGTACTCCTGCGTCCTCCGCCCGTATAACTGTCCGACACGAGTGGCCCTGGCTGTCGGAGTTTTTTGAACCTCAATAAATAAATAAATAAATAAATAAATAAATAAATAAATAAATAAATAAATAAATAAATAAATAAATAAGATTTTTTTGGTGATTAATTCTACTCTAATAATGCAGCATTCTACTCTAATAATGCAGTAAATTATTATTTAGACATTTTTTATGATTTTTAATTTTGTTTGAGAGAATCGAAAAAAAAATCGAAAACTCATTCTTTTTCTACTCTGAAACCAGGAACTCAACTAAACAACATTTATCATTCCACACGACTCTTTTCTCTTTACCATCCGATTCTGACGTGGGTGGCTACCTCAGGGCGCCGTTAAACCAATACCTGCTTACTGAAAGCGAGATAAAATTTCTTATACACTCCCGCTTCAAACGTTTTGTATGATACTCGTATCATTGTTGGAACACAAAAAAAATCTTTAAAGTTTGTTGAAAAATCTTTTTGAAGGACTCGTGAAATGAAATCTCATACACAAATTAAACAACTTGAAATTCCTTTTTGCACGAACGCAGTATATTTTATGCTTTATCTTCGAGACGTGTTGTAAATATTTTGTATTCAGTGCGATATGCTCTCGCCTCGATGGTTGAATCGCTGATAAAAAGACACCTGGGAACACAGTATGCCACAATGCAATAACCTGAAGATATGTAATCAAGTCTTCCCAAAGTACTAATATATAATGGATACACCTCAATTCTCCAATTAAATCGTTGCTGCACGGTGTTTAAAAATAAAATTAAAAAGAACGATTCATTTGTTGAATGTCTATAACATTTTAGTGTAATCGCCTCAAATACGGGTTTACATCAAACAAAACATTTAAAAGGTTATAATTTCAATAGGGTTCGCTTGTAAAGGTAGGGGGAATGACGGGATGCGAAAAGCGCACAATCGTGTTGAAGAAAATGAGACGTTGAACAACAAGTCATCAGTTTCGTATTAATTGGTTAATGGACTGCTTCGTAGTTGGATGGGTGACCATTTCAGCGACTGATTCGCGCTCCCGCGTTGTGTCCTTAGGCAAGGCACTTAACCTCGATTGCCTACATGGGGGCACGATGACGCTGTGTACTAAGGCGTACTGCACGTGGAAGGTGCGCATGTCTTCAACCAATCTAACCCTGCTTGTGCCGCGGTGCAGAGTTCAGAGTTACGATTTTGGAGAGCTGACAGCTGCTCGTCGTTGCTCGGTGGTTCTCTCCGGGTACTCCGGCTTCCTCCACCCGTAAAACTGTCACCGACATGATATGACCCTGGATGTTAATGTGCCGTTAAACCCTAATAAAAATTAAAAAAAATGGACTGCTTCAACAAACAGGGACAAAAATGGCATGCATCTAAATTCGCTGATTTAGTTCAGCTAATATTTTCATATTTTTAGGACAAATTTCTGAAATTTCTGTTTTTCAAACAATAAGAGAACATTGAGTGAACACGTTGGTTGATCGATTTTTATTTCTATAAATTTGTATGAAAATGGCCTTTTAAGGCCATTATCATTCAAATTTATAGAAATAAAATTTCAATATTTTAGGCATGAATTCGCTGAAATCAGCAAAAGTTGCTAAAATGCCTCATCCATGCATAAACTATAGGCAGTGATAGATATTGACCAAAATGTCATTTGTGTTATATTTATTTATTGGGGGTTAACGACACTTATAACAGCCAGGGTCACATCGTGTTGGACTGCTTTCGGGGTGAAGGCTGTAGACGGCGACCACCAAGCAGCGGCGAGTAACTGTCAGACTTTCCAACTTACTGATCCTGAACAAGTAACGTTAGCATGGGTTGAAGACATGTGTTCCATCGACATGAACTACGCCTCAGTACACTGCAACTCGGGCAGTTGGGATTTGTGTGCCTTTCCCTAGAATACAACACATATTACCTACGACTTTTCGACCTGAAGTCCAAAGCTTATTTCTGTTAAACCTTTACCTAACAAATGATAAACCGGCTAGAGCAACTCACAAAAATCACTATTACAAATTTATTATGTTTTCAATTTTGTCTTCAAACACATAGTTTGTGACCTCTCGCTCCACTAGGGGGTCATAAATTACGTCATTAAACTATTCTATACTAAACGGTGCATCTGGAGCAAAACGTTTAAAAAAATCAGCCAAGCAATCGAATTTATTCAAGTGAAGAGACGAGCAATATAAAATTTCAAATCCCCTGTCCAGTGGCAGGGGATTTGAAATTTGATATTACGAACCCCTTTATTTTCACAATGGACTTTTCTTTCATGCACAAGAATTACACAGTTGAACTCAATCATTCAAAAGCTCTAGTAGGGAAAGAGTTAATTTTTTAAAGGTTGTTGCAGTGAACATACAGAGATGAAAGTTTTCAGGATCTTTTTTGGAATTCAGGATTTTTCGCCAACTTGCCCCGTTTGAGATACAGTTTCATCTTTAAAACATTGCTTGCCAGATACTTGCGCTTACTTTTGATTGGTTTTCCAGTTTCCCAAGGCAATAGCTTCCACCTTTAAGTCTCAGTTTGCCCCAGAATCCTGGACAAAATTCTGGGGTTGAAGCCTTAAGGATTTTGTTTGAGTAGGTCACGTACATCCCTGCACAAAAAGGACGCGTATAATACTACCTTCAGGCATACTTCTTGAAATAATTACCCCAAATTTCGACGTTTTTCGTGCAGTTGCGGTGCTATAGGGGTGCGGGTGAAGCGAGCATTTGCACCATAAATGCAGACTTTGACCCCCCATTTGCCCTCTCCGTCCAGTCGTCCACCACGCACACACCCATCCACACAGTCTTGTGCAGCCGTCGTTGTAGGGACTTGTTATTTTTTCTTTTGTTCTCGGTGACAAACAAGTCCCCACCAAATCGGGAAGACAAACCCTAACCCATTACTTTGTGAGGGAAGAGTGAAAAAAACAAAGAAAAAATCATTGTGGGGACGCAAACACTATTTTGCCCAGGATCTCACAAAATCGGGAAGACAGAACCACCCTCACACACACTTCCTTTCACACACACACACCCACATACTGTTTCTCTTTTCTATATTCTCATACCCATGAACATGTCCAATAGTGATTTACAAGCCCCTAAGCAAATAATTATAAACCTTGCACCTTGTCTCCAAAGTATGGCTCATTTTTTCGCATTATGATTATGATGGAGTGACAAAATCTCCCTTAAATTTGAATTGCGCTTTCAAATAAAGTCTTCTGGTGGCTTTTGGTCCAAAAGCCACCAGAAGACTTCATTGAAAGCACAGGTCAATTTTTGGGAGAGAAGCCCCGCACCCCCGCCCCCTTTCCATACCTACACTCCCGCCCCCTCCTGAAACAAACCTATGATTGCTCTTGCCTTAGGAACTCGCGGAGATACTTACGGCATCTGTATGCAATGTTATGATCCTAAATGTCCACTTGCGAACTTACCCCCTTCATAGGGGACCTGTCCCCCGCTTTCCACCCCACCCAAACATTTTCTTGTGTCACCACTGCAATTATGTATTATTTATTCACTAGTGAAAGCAATAAATGAAACGAAACGCAGTGTTGTACTCCAGTAACACAAAATATTTATCTCTACAATTCGACGTGCACCAAGTTTACGCAACAGTTAAATCCTGGGTTATAGAGGTAGGCCTATTCTTCGCCGTATACGGTGTATGCTGTATGCTCCCAAATTTCCAAATCTCATTGTGGGTTTGTATAAACAGTTTATTGGTTACTACTCAATCGAAGGAGCTTTCTAAAACTATAACGAAACATTTCAAACAACCAGCCAGACGTTTCTGTTGAGCGAGAATGGGAGAAATTTAGCACGCGAACAAACGGTTTAGCATGGAGATGGTTCTATGATGTTTAGTTATAGATTGGCCGACAAGTCAATTATTGTCTCTGTCAATCAAAGTCCAGGCCACTGGTATTAAGACCACACACGGCAGTGTTTTCTACCACAGAGTGGGCATATATCTAATTGAGTGTTACTTTAAGTGTATCTAAAACCATATGATGTAGTAACTGCTATGTCAGATAATTTTATTGGCATGTAAAGCTGTTGAGATTATCCTGATGATATTTCAAAACAGAAATTTGCAAAAAATGCATTTTTTCGATAGTTGAAGGCTAAACAATAATTCCCTTATTACTGTTCAAAGTCTTTTACTACAGAAAGGAAATCGTTATAGCTGGAATTACTTTTGAACTGTCTTACTCTTACAGCCTATTTCTATTGTTTTACATTTTTTGGTTTCAAATTCAACAAGTCGTCCCCGAGTTCCAATGTGTTCTATGTGCCCTTGGCACATAGAACACATTGGAACTCAGGGGACGAAGTGTTATAACTCTCACAAGTGTTCCAGAATATCCCAAATGCTGGAACGTAAATCTTAGGGCGGTGGGGTAGGGGTGTCACTGCCTATATTCTTTGCCACTTTGAGCAGGGATGACGCCAAAGGGGTCAAGGGGCCTACCTACACACATCGGGGAGGGTTAGCCCTCGCCCCATCATGGTCGGGATAACTGCCTCTTTTATTGTGTGCTTGTCGGAAAAAAACCCTAACCTCGCGTCGGGTACCAGGCCTGGCATATTCAGGAGATCGATTTATTCGCTCGCCTACTGCTCGCCTTAAAGAAATTAAGGAGGGCGAAAACTATCCCTCCTGGCCTTATAAAATAATGATTACCATAACAGACTATTCCTAAAACCCACATCTTTTTCCCGATCTCTTCTATGCTAGAGCTCTCTGTAAGACAGCCACACCCACACCTCCGGGCCTTCCTGAGGCCCGGATATGTGGGATGTGCAGTGCAGCCGTCTCACATGGACTACCTTGTTAGCAACACCAAATAAAATGTACAAAGCTCACTAAGCAGAATTCTTTAATAATAAAACTACAGTTTGCCACTTTTGTAAGCTTAAGGAGAGCTAATCGCTCCCTAAGGCCATGTAGTGGGAGCGATTTTTAACCCTCCTGCATTTTTAAGAATCCCAGGCCTGGGGTAGCACGTGCCTCGTCCCCTCGTCACGGTTGGGCAGTGGTATAGAATAGGGTACTGGTGAGTGATAAATAGCATGTTCAGAAACAAGGGTACCGGAAATGTCCGAGGTCCAGGGGGCAAGGGTATCAAAAGGGCTCTCGACTCTAGGCCTGAGTTAAGACATTGGGTTTACAATGAGGTTCTCCAAAGGTTCTCCAACAGTTCGCACGGGAGACTGCGTGTGTGTTTGTTTGTTTTTTTGGAGGGGGGGGGGGGGAGGGGGGTCGTGGCAGATGACAGACGCGGAGGGAGGGTTAACATAATCCGTCCGATTAACAGTGTTACATGTACGAAACGGTTTATTTATATCGGTGTGTAATATATTTAAAAAATTTTTTTTACATTTTATTCTCACTATTTTTGTAGATGTTTTAACTATCAGAAATAAAGTTAGGAACAATGTGGTTCAGCTTTCCGAAAGTCGTGGCTGCTGAACTAGGGACAATGAAGAGAAACATCGAAAATGATGTTGCATCTTTCTGAAAGGATCTCCTCCAATTATTTGAGAAGTAAAAGCAAACTCATTTCACAAGAACAACTGTTTCTTGGTATTTAGCGTCAAATCTGGCATACAGATGTGCAAGACAGCTAAAATGTTGTCTTAGAGAGTTGAGGATACATGCTGGGAGAAATTCATCATGTGGACATTGTAAATAAAATGTGGAGAAACTGCACGTGTTGTCATTCGTCAGTATCTATTTTTAGAACTGTAAACCCCTGAAAAGCAGGAAGGAAGCACCGAATGTTCTCCAAGAAATGTTTGTTAGAACTTAGAAACTGAAGGATTTTGATTTGAGACGGTTGAAAACTACTAGAACTTCGTATTCCCAGACATCAAACGCCATAATACAAAGAGATACGACGAAAACTTACTGGAAGTATTATGCTGGTGGGAATAGGCACAACAAATCAAGACACTTCGATCCTTTCAAGGTTCGGCCCCGAGGAAAAAATTTGAAAAATGTATCCACAGAAATGCCACTTCATTCCATGGTCTGGATAAATGCGACGGACGGTTTTGAACAGGATGTGTGAGAGTGTGGACGTGGGGCGGGGGTACATATACTACACATTTAAAACAATTGACGACGTTCATTTCTGTCATGATTTGTATAATATACAGGTGCGTGGTTGGGACCAGATGAAAAAAATGAAATCATGTTTGTATGATGGAAAGGTTTTAAAATCAAGCTTTACATCCCCATATAACTAAAGTCCTCTAGGAGTAAAGCTTTTGGTTGCATTTAATTCCTTTGAATTTACATGAAAATGGTCCTTCAGACCATTTTCATGTAAATTTAAAGAAATAAAAATATTGGGTAAGAAAAAAACCCTGAAATGAGATAAAAAAAAAATTAAAAATCACCCCACCCATAGTATTATTATCGAACGCCCAGTGTATTATAATCGAGGGCCCAATGCCAGAAAATGTACGAAAAACCCCTTTCCCCTCTTTTTTGAGTGCGTTCGTCTAGGTCTGGTCATAGTTCGGTCCACTTCTTCTACTTCAGTCAATGGGTCAATGGTTGAAGTAATAAAAAGAAACAGGACACGTCGAAGCTGGAATTAATTGGCAAAATGCAATTAAATTTGTTTTCATTTGTAGATAATCTAATTAAAAGATTATCTATTTTATTGACACATTTGCTTACTGTCAGACTGTAAAACTCAGGGTGTAATCACGGAGTATGTTTGGAAAAAGCGTGGGGAGGAGCCAGAATTTTATAAAAGGAGTGCCCTAGTCAGTTTTGGAGTGGGGAGGTGGCGGTGGCAAATATGATATTTGAAAGGCCTTTGTGTGAGGTTTCGGTGGGTCCCTAGTCCTAATTAGGACCCTTCGATCGTTGCTCCCTCCTCCCACGTCTCTGAAGAAAAGTAGGAGGAGAGGGGAACGATCGAAGGGTCCTAGTTAGGACTACCCCTCCACCCCGAGATTTGCAAAACATTTAGTGCTCTGAGAGTGAATCTGAAACATTTGTAGCGTGTACAGTTCCAACATTGGAGACCATTTTGGGGTTCTTCGTTGTGTGGAAGTTGTATGTGGCTAATGTTTGGGGGAGGATAGCGAAAGGTGTAGGGTGGGGGAGGAGTGACACGTTTAATCATTGTTAAATGGGTAAAACAAAATTATTGGACACAGTAGTTTTTATTCGTCTAAAACGCAGTTATTTATACATTTAAAGTAACTTTCAGTATCGTAGGCTACCTCGAGACCAACAGTAGAGTTTGTACAATCCCCTATACTTACAATTATATATATGTTGCTCGGTTGTACAAGTGAAATTACTCTTGTTCACTCCTGGCAAAAAAGCACTGCTTCACGTCACATTTTTCACAGGAATCAGAGAATGTAACAGATAGAAAGTGTTTGGGGAAACTTAAAGAGCTTTAATAACAAAACGTTCCGTCTGATGACGGAACGTTTTGCTATTTATGCTCTTTCCGCAGACGCGCATTTTAAATCCACTAGTACAGTAATGTCCAAAACATATACCATATTAATGGTGATCTAAAGTGGTAACTGTAATTGAAACAGTGGGCGTATTTAGTTAATAATATATTTTTAAGCTTATGCATTCTGTAAATAAATAAAAATACAGTTATTTAGGATAAAATAATAGCTGATACGTGCGCAATTATTGTTAAACCGACGATAATAATTTAAACACTGTTAATTTCTAACATAAAAAGACTGGGGGGGGGGGGGGTGAGAGGGGGGATAATTAGATTTTTTTAGTCACAGTAAGTTCGACACAAACAGAAAAAATATTCAATGGCAAATGAGAAAACAAAAAAAGATAATTCGCTTAGTTTCATAACCTTTTACCCAACGTAACGGCCAAAAAAGAGTAGAGTTATTCTCAAAAATCGGCAATTAATTTTCATTTTGTTTTCATTTTTTGTCTCAAAAACATAGGTTATGACCCCTCGTTGGAACGAGCTCGTTCCAAAGAGGGGTCATAACCTATGTTTTTGAGACAAAAACTGAAAAAAAAAAGTTTTTCAAGAATTTATTTTGCAAGTGTCGTCTGCTTTTCGTGTTAGGTAAAGGGTTAAATTTGTATGGGACCAGTGGCGTAGATAAAGGGGGGGGGGGAGGGGGGAGGGTGGAGGGAAGAGGCCCCCCTTTAGAAGTTTTGTCGGAAATTTTTTGGGAACATTCTTAGGCGAATTTATGCCTAATAACATTAAAATGCTGGATTTGGGGATAAAAACATGCCATTTTGGGTAATTTTGGATTCTTTCTGTTTGTTTGGGTTTTTGTTGTTGTTACACTGTCGGAAAATTTTCGGTCTGTCGGAAAATTTTGGGCTTGCCCCTCCGCCAGCGAACAGCTATCTACGCCACTGTATGGGACGGTAGTCGTTAAGTTAAAAAAGGCATATTTATTTATTTATTTATTTATTTATTTATTTATTTATTTATTTATTTTTTTATTTATTTATTTATTTATTTATTTATTGAACAATCAGTCATTTTATTGTTATTTGAATTTCAATAAATGATATGAAAGAAATCTGTATCATATCGGACCCAGTACAATTTATGGTGGAATTCCCGCTTGACATTGGCGATGTTGAGATAAAACTAAATTCAAGTGGATGCATCGTCACTGAACTTCCATCAACTGAGATTCCCGAAACAAATAAACCATTATTATTATTATTATTATTATTATTATTATTATTATTATTATTATTATTATTATTAGTAGTAGTAGTATAGTAGTAGTAGTAGTAGTAGTAGTAGTAGTAGTAGTAGTATTATTTGTTTTCAAAAGGAAATGGACAAAAATTTAAAACCAAGAGGAAAACGAAATAACCTGATAACATTCTTTCTTACTCTAGTTTGGTGAATAACACCAGCTTTCTTGTTATTTGTTCGTGGTAACTTTTTTCATCCGGGTGATAACAAATAAATAATAATATGAGAATCTCCTTTATCTTGACGAATCATACACTGTTTTTTTTTCTTCCTTCTCGTTGGAACAAGTTCACAAAATATGAGGTTCAGATGCAAGCCAGAATTGGCCCGGTGGTGAATGACAGGAAATGATTTGTGTGGGGGTCGGATATTGTGGCGAGTCTCCCCCCTAGTCGCCTCCCAAGACTGTCTACGAGCCTGGCTAACGCCAATATACGGGTGTGCCCGGGTGGGGGGGGGGGGGGGGGGGGGGGGCACTAAAAATTTGCAAGACGTGACGTCCTATTTTTTATTCAGCTCCTTTTTACACCCACCCACCCACCCCTACGTGCAAATTTTCTACTACCGTTCTCAGACACCCACTCCCCACTCTCCCATTAAAATCCAAAATAAACTAATAAACTTAGTAGGCATAGCTGTCTTTAGGGGGATTTCATAATGTTCTTAAATTGGTACCACCAATTTAAACCTCTGTGGGCTGCTGTGGGCCCCAGTCTACAAATGACAAGCTGTTCATTATCAGGCTTGGCCAGGGCAGGAGAGCAGGTGTACATATACGGGAACAAATTTTCATTTGAATTGTTCTGTCAGTATTCTCAGGTGTTTGCTACTTTCCTCTTCTATCCATACAAATTCTATTAATAAATAAATAATTTGGGTTGAATTTAGTGCATCAGAGAGAATTTTCCCAAAATATTGTCTGCACATTTTCTACATTTCGAACAAGACACCCACCCTCTACTAATGTGTGACATTTTCCCAGATTAAGTCCAATATTCTCACATATAAAGCCTCCTGATGTTGTATTTATGTTAAGAGTGTGATGTACAACATCATCTTTAAGGTTTGAAACACAAATGATGGTATATATTAGTTGATATATTGATATATTTTTAAAAAATTCAAAAAATTGCACAAGTTGGAAATGCACATTTTTGGCGCACCCAAGAGACCCACCCACCCCCACGTCACGTCTTGCAAATTTTTGGTCCCCCCCCCCCCCCCCCGGTGTGCCGGATATTTCCTGGCTCAAGAGGTAGTGAAGTATTGTGATATGGACATAAAACACGACCAGGAGCCAATAATATAGAATTTTTACAATTGTATTTTATAGAACTGTATTTTCTACCTATTGATAAAACTGACTAAAATGAATCATTAGCATTGTAAAAGACGTGGCAATTTGCCTATTGGCAAATTGCCACATTTTTTTAAAATGCTAATGGTTCATTTCAACCCATTTAAAGTCATAACTAGAAAATACAATTCTAGAAAATACAATTGTAAACGTTTTATAGTATTGTCCTCAGACCCTCAGCGAAGCAATTTCTGATCATCTCAACGAGGCCTCAATTCTCCTCTGTGTTGAACATTCTTTTGTTTTTTAATTATTGAAATATGTGAAAATTAACTAATCTCTATCGGTATTGATGGACGAGAGTTTCACATTTGAATGATTTAAGGAGATTTTGGTGTCAGTCTAGTCTTATGGGAATAATTAAACATTATCCCGTGTCAAACAATTAGCTGCTGTTTGCCACTAATGACGAATTTGATGGGGTGATTAATACATCTATTACTTGTAGTTATAAACAATTAAATATAAAATTCTCAAACTAGTTACTGGGAATATTTCGTTTCTATAAAATACTGGTACAGCGCCTGGCAAAATAAGTTGCAAGAATTCCGTCCGAAAAGGTCAAATTTTTCACTTTATTTGACAGATACTCGGAAGAATTTATCTTGTGAGTTTTCAAATGGTGCCAGCACGTGGAAATGCATAATCTGGATTTTTCTGCAGATGTCTTGCAAATTATTTTCTCTTGTAGAACTACAATGTCCATATTTACCATCAAGAACCCATGGAGGAGATAAATGTATGGTATTATTAATTAAACACTTACCGACACGAAAAAAAAAAGTCGAAAAATTAAAATTTTTCATTTTTGGCCTAAAAAACATTGCTTATGACCCCATTCAGGGGTCATAAGCTATGTTATTTGGGTAAAAATGAAAAAAAAAATTCAATGACAATTTTCGTGAATAGAGCTGTCCTATTTAAACCGTTGCGTTAGGCAAAGGGTTAACGGCGCTTGTTTATTTTTTCTTTTTCTAATTGTTAATTCTCTCCGATATACTTATTTTGAGCTCTATATTTAACACTGTCATCATATATACACTGTATGATGCATTTCGAGTTGAAAAGCGTGCCGTAATAACTGCTAAAAAATTAAGACATACCTTGCTTAATAATATTGCATGTGACGTAATTTTTGAAAATTGCCTTCGCGGAGCTTTTCAAGAAATTATTTGGAGCGGGCATCAACAAAGAATTGATTGGCGAATATGACTATTCTTAAAGTATCTGTTGTCCGCCATTTCTCCAAATATTCTAATATTTCGAAAAAAGTAGTAATCCGAGAACAGAAAATTTGGTTCTTTTTCTCTTGAATTAAAGAGGTCTGCTTTTTTATCCAGAGGAAAAAGTAAAGTTTGTGTTGGAGCCGATTTCGTTGCCAGAATTATTTTGTCTACATAACTTTCTTTCTCAAACGTGATTCGTTATATCTCTTCTTGAAATCTATTTTATTTCCCCAAGACATCAGACCAATTCTATCGACAGAATTAAAAATTGCTTTTAAAAATGACCCCAAGTCACCCATCGCGTAGAAACTGCTCAATTGAATTCTTAAAAACTACACGAGGAGTTTACCACATTTTGAAATATTTACTCGACAACTGGTCGACAGCTGACGAATATCAATTCTATTTTTCGATAAAGAATATGTATATGACTTAGTCACATTGTTTTGGAAAGACTCTTTCAAAAAAATGCATCCCGAGAATTACTGACACGGTCAAAGTGTATGCTTGACCAGGCCTGCAACCAGGGTCGGGCATCAGGGGAGGGGGGGGGGGGGCGGCGAGCCATGTAGGGGTCGGGCCACCTCCCCAACCTGGACATAATCCCATCATTTTTCCATCCAGAATAATTTTATACCCACCTCCCCCCCCAAGTGACTAAAGTTCACTAATTTGGATACATCTTGCCAAGCACATGTGCGCCGGGCCGAAAATTTAAAAATTTTAAATTTGGCATTAAAAGGAGCTATTTCCTGTCTTCTGAAGGATCAATTCCTACTTCAACATACCCTAGAAAGTTTTATTTTTGTCTGCTCAAATAACAAGATTCATTATTTTAATTTTTTTATTTCTGTCCACTAACTTTTGAATTGACCATCCTGGATCATTTCACCCCCCCCCCCCCCACCCCTCTTCATAGTGACTAAATTCCACTAATTTGGACACACCGTGCCAAGCACATGTGCGCAGGGTCGACCATGGTTCGACCCGGCATGGGAAAAATTAAAAATGTTGCTTTAAAAGGCGCAATTTCCTGTTTTCTGAAGGATCAATTCCTACTTCAAAATACCCCAGACAGTTTTATTTTTTCTGCTCAAATAACAACAAGATTCAATATTTGATTTTTTTTTATTTCTGCCCACTAACTTTTGAATTACCATTCTTAATCATTTCACGCCCCCCTCCCCCACCCCCTCATAATGACTTAGTTCCAATAATTTGGATACACCGTGCCAAGCACATGTGCGCCGGGTCGACCATAGTTCGACCCGGTGTGACAGGAATGGAAGTCCGTAGGAAAATTAGTCCCTCTGGACTATTATTCCGCGGAATTATAGTCCTAGGTCTAACATTTCTAGGAATAGTAGTCCGGCGGACTACTATTCCTAGAAATGTTAGACCTAGGACTATAATTCCGCGGAATAATAGTCCAGAGGGACTAAATTTCTACGGACTTCCATTCCTTTTACACCTGCATGGGAAAATTTTTTAATTTGGCATCACAAGGAGCAGTTTCCTGTCTTCTGAAGGATCAATTCCTACTTCAACAAACCCCAAAATTTTGCATTAAAAGGAGCAATTTCCTGTCTTCTGAAGGATCAATTCCTACTTCAACATACATGTACCCCAAAAAGTTTTATTTTTTCTGCTCAAATAACAAGATTCGTTATTTGCATTTTTTTTATATCTGTCCACTAACTTTTGAAGGACCATTCAGAATCATTTTATTCCCCCCCCCCCCCTCCCACCTCCACAAAGTGACTAAATTCCACTAATTTGGATACTCTTTGGCAAGCACATGTGCCCCGGGTCGACCATGGTTCCACCCGGCGTGTAAAAAATTTAAAATTTGCCATTAAAAGGAGAAATTTCCTGTCTTTGTCCCATGGAAAGCCTCTCTTTCTCCTACTTTCAATTACCAGAAACCGCTCATCTCTTCTGTTAATTAGTTAATATTTGGTATTGTCATAGTTGTCATAGTTGACATTTTTTATAGGCATTTTTTATAGGCATAAATTATTTCACAACTAATACATAAAATTATAAATTGTTATTGAACTTTCCAAACATTACCACTCCATGCCAGTGACAGGTGGAAGGAAAGAAAAATATCCTGAAATTCCATATATATATTTGGTGTTCCGAGACCTGCACTCTTTTTGAGGACTTTGTTTTGCCTCGCCTTTCAATGAGTGAAATCGGCCATTTGGAAACGTGTGAGTGAAATGTTTAAAACAACCGTGTGGACAGTTTTAAACATTTCACGTACACGTTAATTCCCGTAAACGATTAAAACAATCATGTTCACTCTATCTCTTACAACACACACATAAAAAATCGAACCTTAGATTTAGGACCTCCACTTTTAAGTTTTAAAATTGTTCCATAGCCCCCTGAAAGAGGACAACTTAATCGCGCGCGCGAGGCCTTCGTGATACAAAGAAGCTCAAAAATGCACTTTTCCTTACAATTTCACCGACGCTTAACCCTTTCACTGCCACGCCCACTTTAGCCATATATGGAGGACCTCTATGTATGCCTGTATGCGAGAAATTAAAAAAAATAATTGTCATACTTGAAACGCCACCATCTGATTAATTGTTGGAAAGGGCTCTCCGAGCCCTTTCCAACAAGTAATCAGATGGTAGGTTTGATCTGCGCATACCTGAACGTGCAGATAATCATCAAAAAATAGGTGACAATAGTCACTTTAGGCAGCGAAAGTGTTAAAGAATGTCTTTAAATCATTACATGTGAAGTACGATTAATGGGGACACGTAAACGTTAGTTTGTATCACAATCACATTTAAAAAAAAAAAATTACATATCCATCAGATTGCATTTTGGAAGTCTTTAAAAATTTTAATTTTGAAAGTTCTGTTAGTAGGAAAACAACGATTGTTGGTGATTTAAATTCAATACAGGATATATATATATATACACAGTTAATGCAATGAAGGATATTCTGAATACAGATTGAAAAACACTTCTTTTTAATATTTCTAGCTGGTATTTATCCCCGTGGGAACCCCGGGAAGTGAAACATTGCTTGTTTGTTCTGTTTTACTTGTAAAATAGGATCCGGTCACCATTGCCTGGGGTGGAAGTCCTCTAAAATGAGCAACATGGGTATAAACGATTGGCTAGACTTGACTTTATTTATAGCCACGTTGTGGTCCCGATTAGCCACTGTGCAGAATTATGTGTAAATAAATAAATAAATAAATAAATAAATAAATAAATAAATAAATAAATAAATAAATAAATTGTTGGTATTTGTATATGCGTCTACGCGTTTATTGTCGGTGACAGTTTCAAGCGATTTTCTTCAGTCATTTTCATATCAGTATTCAATATGGCACTGTAAAAATCCATTAAAACATAGTAAAAACCTACTGGCAACCCTCTCCTGAAGAGTCAAGTGTTTAGGCAGACTTAGTAATATCGTCAACCCGCTACCATACTTAATTATAAAGTATCCATCAACTTCCAGTGATAGTTGAAGAATCTCTCGTGTAATGAAAAGAAACCAAAATATCAGTTCTTCAATTCTGTTCAAAGATCGAACAAAACAAGGTTAGAATCGTCAAACATAGTTTAATACCGTATGTTACCGTAAACATTTTACAGTAGAACTACCAACAGCCGTTGCTGATCTTTTTGCCACATTTTAACGGTATTTCCTACAGCGCAATCTGAAAACGAGAGATGAAAATCATCCAAAATCGTGAAAAAACAATAATTGTGAAAATGAATTGTTCAACGAGCAAGAAAAGTTGAAGTTAAATACTTTTTACATCTCTAACTTTATCGTTACTCTTCATAGCATTTTTAGTTTATTTCGGGTGAGTATTAAAAAATGGCACTGATATCTTTGGTGTACAGGTGTTCCAGCAAACACCTTGTATAATTGTAACTTGATAAATCCAGTCAATTCCACGGGAACATGCAGCATATCGCCCCCTGAGTGCAACGAGGTGTCAACTGCAATGCTTTAGCATTGCAGATGGCGCCTCTTTGCACTAAAGGTATGCTATTTAATTCCAGAAAATACTGTAACGATGAACGGTAATGTGATCAATTTTTAGGAATGATGTTACAAAACACACGTTTCTATTTTCTATTTTAACGGCTTCACATTATCAAGAGGTGCCTCTCTGTCGTGGGGTAACCAGGCTCAGCAAAATGACGGGGAGGGCAAAATATTTTTCGAACCAGAAAAATATTTTCTTGCCCCTACTCCACTTTATTTTGCCTGGCGCTGTGTTAAGAGGCTGTACCCCCATGGTGGAAATTTGCCCCAAGAAATAATTAGAATTTGCACGTCAGTAAGCGCGGTACCTAGAAAGTAAGAGCATAACTGTAACAAAATGATCCCCAAAATGTCTGGTTGGGCATACATAAACCACTGTCAAGGATTTTCGGACATGAGTGAAAAGCAAAGTTGATATTTTTATGGAAAAAGAGAGAAGCGAGCCCATCCATGGCTTCAACGCTGAAGCGCTATGTTCTACAATTCGCGTGAAACTGTTTCGTATCTTGCGCGTGGGTGGGGAACCAAATTGAAACTAAATTGAATGTTAAAATGTAATAAGAAATTAATATTGTTGTTATTAACAAAAATATGTTACGTATACCAGACAATTCGAAGAACGCTCTATTTTAGGCAAAACCTATCGCGAATGTAAATTGTGCATGAAGTTTCATTTTAAAACAACAGAGGTTATAAACTATTGACCGCACGTGAAGACATCCGTTTTTGTGTTTGGTGGGAGTTTCAGAAATAATTCAATTCTACAGCCCGAATAGGACTGTACGATTGCATTGTCGCTAATTCCCCGCATACCAACCGTTCCTTCATTGTGTCGTCTGCTCATCCGGCTGATCCATTCTTCCTTACGAAAGTTATATACGTAACAGACTTGAAAGAGCTGAGACGGACGTCTGGTTGCGCTACGTTTTTTGTCGTTATGACTCAGCCAGCGCTGCCACAACTTTCTGGAAATTTGATTCGAGGACTTTCCCTGACCTTTTGAACCAAAATCCAAAGACCTTGCTGTTGACAAAAGATCCACCAAACAGCAAATTGAACAATAAGAAATAATTTGTTTGTCATCAGCTTTTGTTATAGAGTTTCTGATTGGTTTGGATTACCTACTTTCACTTAACCCCTGACCTCTGATGTCGAAATACTAGTATTTTCAAGCTGGAGCTGTTTCATATTATGTCACTAGGAAATTAAACAATCCAATCTTGTTTGGCAGAGTTCATAGAGCTCTGCCAAACTAGAATGAATCGGTTAAATCCTAGTTGAATTATGGGAAAAATTGACACTTGACATTTCAGTAATTTGCATACGGGTTAATATTGAGACGAGTATATTAAGTGACCAATCAGCGTTAAGCTTGCCTGTAGTGCATTTATTATCCGTGCAGATCGATTCACAAGCCCAGCTGTTGCAGTGTGGCTGATTATGATTCATTTCAAAGGAATTTCATATCCATTCAAAGGAATCGAGGAAACTTCCGGATCTCTTTCGAGGACTTTCTAGGCCTTTTTGGGACGGAACCAATTTTCCAGGACTTTCAAGGATTGAAAATTAATTTTGAAATTCAAGGACTTTCGAATTTTTCAAGGATCTGTGACAACCCTGTCGGTATGACAGGAAAAATTAAATCAAAAAAAATTTTTTTCAATCTTTGAAAATGGATTTATTATTAACAAATTATATATGCGTATATAATCACATTTATAAACAATACTTATTTAGCACTTTCATACCCAATTAAAAGTTTTACACATCCAACGACAATTTTTAAAACTATCGACAAAAAATACTTTGACAATATGCACCAAATATTCCTTCAATCATATTTAATGTGATTAATATTAACACTTTCAGTGTCAAGGAAAAGAGAATCCGCAATCCATTCCTGAATTGCGCAAAGACGAATATTTGCTGTTATACAATACGCTGATGGAAAGTACTCGGCGGCGCCCTTTCCAACAGTGTGTCGTACAACGGTATTTCAACAGCAACGATACAAACACATCAGTATTCTACCATCATTCTAGAAAAAGGATAAGATCCTGGAAAAAAGAGCTTCTTTTATTCTTGAACTTCTCAAGCACATTTTCCAGTTGATGTCACGAATATAATTTCAGCCATTTAACATTTCAACCATTTCTCAATATGATGTATATGTTTTGATAAGAACAATATTCTTTTCTTTTTATTTTGTTGTACTCAGGCTGTAGAGCTGCAGAGCAGTTGTGTGAAGACTGTACATAGCTGATGCTTGGTCCGCGTTGGGGGAAAGCATATGAAAGTGTGGGCCAAAATCCAAAATTGATCTGTTTCATCTGCCCCTTGTGTATTTTTTAGAAATATTATCGAACCCTACACACGCTTCTATGTATTGGGGGAGGTATTCGAGATGAAAATCAGAGGCGGCGGAGCCAGGAGGGTACACGGGGAACGTGCCACTCCACTTTGTTTTCACAGATATGTTTCGCAGTTACACGAGGAGTTAAAACGAGCGCATGCAAACGTGTCAATACACAGGCATTCCTGTAACACTATTTGCAAATACAAACAATTTAGCCAAAGAATCCCACTTTCGGTCCGTTTCTTCTACCTCAACTATCTTCCAACCCGAAGGCTGGCCTTCGGGTTGGAAGATGGTTGAAGTAGAAGAAAAGGACAGGTAAGTGACCACACAGCGGCGTATTCATCTAAATGAGAGACAAAAGCGAGTCATGGTGCATTTACCGATATACGATTGTCACCTTTCTCACACTGGGTCGAACCATGGTGGCATTGTAAATTTGTGCCAATCCACATTTATCGAGCTTCCGCCGCTCCTGGTGAAAATTGTTTCAAAGGGTATCAGTATATTCCCCCTTCGTATAATTCGAATACGGGTGTCAGAATGCGAGGTGTCGGACCAATATTGGGATGTACACGTCCCGCCATTATGGGCATATGCTTTTTAATCTGAGAGAGGTATGCAGAAAGCAGTCCTGGGATCGATGAGACATCCGATTTTCACCAAGCAATAACATACATACTCTACCTCCAGAGAACTGTCTGTGTTAAAATCTTCATAATTTTACAGTGCATGGCTACACTTTATTATACTTCCCAATAGAGGAGCGAGCAAAATATACCCAGGAGAACCAGAAGAAAAATATTTTATTTTTCCGTCAGTGAAAATACAAACTTCTGTCACCGATTTTCAGAAACATTTCAGAGGTTGGTATTTATCAGTGAAAAAGAAATGAAAGACATTTTCTTACTAGTCAGGTGGGACTGTGTTGTCATCCATTCTGAGCCGATGAGACGGTTCAAACCATACGAATAATTAAAGGAAAGTCCATAACGTCATTTACACAAAACAAAAGTTTCTGAAATGTTTGATCGCCGAAAGTTTGACGTAAGATAACTTCGACAAATAAGCTACGTTCAATTTTTGTTAACCTCGCGTTCAGTGCAATAGCGTCATGAAAATGACATCTAAGGGGTAGAGCTGTAGGTTTTTAAATTTCTTGTTCGGTTTCAGTTTTGGTTTTTCAGGTGGAGTAAAACCTCGGTTCGGTTCGATTTTCGGTTTGTTCATGAGGCCAAGTAAAATTCAATAAAACTCATTCTTATGTCCGGAGTCATAACCGAATGGTAGTGAAATTGAGTGAAACTCAATGAATGCCCGAAATAAGCTATAATACATGAAGCATCAGGAAGGCCAATATAATAATTACCTAAATATACAGAACTTTTATTGTACTTGGCCATTTTTCGAGGTCTGACACCCACACGCAACTTGAGGAAAGCTGCAAACACAACTAAACTGAAATGTGGGAAATTCACTGAATGTAGCCTTCCCAGAGTAGTGAGAGTACCCAGACAATGCCATTGGCAGTGTCTGCGTACTCTCACTACTCTGGAATGGCTACATTCTGTGAATTTCTGCAGCAAGAGAGTATTTAATAAAAAACGAAAAACCTTAGATTACGGGATGTCGACGGTTTCGGTTTTTTAAAAAAACTAAAAACCTCGGTTCGGTTTCGGTTAACCTACAGCTCTTCTAATGGGTAAATCTATATTGTTTCTCGAGAAGGATTGGTGAAATTAACACGAACCGTCCTTAACAGTTCATTGTTCATCGTTCCGTGACTGTTACATTTCCTCCCCGCAAAACATATATTCGTTCCGGTTTTGAGAGAGTTAGCATCATTTTTAAATCCACTTTCTTAGCAGATATTGTAATAATAATAGTATTTACTGCAGTTAACTGGTAGCGTGCTAAATTTTTTGGACAACACAATCTGTTCATTGTCACTGTCTTGTTACAATTTATGGAAGAGTGCCTTTAGGCACACATACAGGCACGCCTATAGGCACTCTTCCATAAATTGTAACAAGTCAAATCCTTACAGTCGGAATAAGTTCACTTCGTTGATAATACGAGGCACACACACATACTGAGTGTAAAACCTTTAAGTGGCGGTGCCTGCACATTAGAATAAATCCCAAATATGGACCGCCAGAAGTGTACAAATTAACACTTCCAGTGAAGCAGATCGAAAATATTGAGTTCTTTCTTTATTAACTTAAAAATATGCTATTAGTGTTCTATTCTATTTAGCAGTTTAACTGGTCGAGTGCTGGAATCCCATGTTTGGGCTTTTAAAAAATAGGTTTAGCGACTCTTTCGACAGCTAGTGTCACCTAGTGTCAGATATATTTGGACTTCATTCTGAAATGCAGGTGCCTTTACTTAAAGGCTTCGTATTATGTGTGTGCGATTCAAATTATGTTTGAAACAACCTGTTACAATTTATGGGAGAGAGCTTAAATGCACTCTCCCATAAATTGTAACAAGATAAAGACACGTAAACAAATTTTGTCAACCAAAAATAATTAGTGTTCAACCGATGATCGGAACCGGCCGCAATCGGCCGATTATGGGAAATCGGATGACAACGGCAAGGGCTCCTGGAACATCGGTTCAACCGATTGTTGCCAAGCAATTTGTAATTTTTCTGAATCGCATTTTATTATCTTCTGCAATTGTTCAATTGTTAATGTAAAATGATGTCGATGATACCATTCAATAAAGTTGAGAAACAACCACAATGTGTATTCCTGATCTCTCCAGAAGCCCCTTTACGGGATTTTCGTGTTAAACGAATGTAAAGCTTACAACTGAGCACACTTGCAGCAATCGCCAGTTTATACCGGAAAAGTGAAGGATGCACTCCATTGATTCAGGTCGCAGTAAAATTACCAGTCGCGCGCACTTGGGCGGTAAACGTGGCTCTGAGAGCCACGTTTACCGCCCAAGTGTGTGCGACTGGTAATTTTACTGGGACCCCAGTCAACGAAGTTTAACACTTTGAAAAATGTTCAGTTTAATGTAGTTCTCTCGAGCCTCGACTTGTCTTGTAGTGCACGGTATTACAATCGGAATCGGCATCAGAATCGGCCGATTGTGGGCTCAAATAACCGGTAATCTGTCAGCGACCATTTTTGGTAATCGGTTTGACACTAAAAATAATTTAGTACTCTACCAGGTAAAAAACGTATTCCATGCTTTTTCAATGATAGAAAGAAAGATTCCATATTGCTTTTTTCAATGATAGAAAAAAAGTTAAATGACGAACAAAAAGGCGCCGTGACGTCTGACAGGGGTGAGGCATGGATCCTCATTCTAGTGAGGAAGTGAGCTGGAATTTCAAAGTTAACTTCATTACAAAAATGCTTGCATTATTTCGTTAAAATCGTGTTGCGAAACGGGTGGGCTATACCCAAGCTTTTACTGTTTGTATAATTGCGTTTCTGCTAACATGCCGACGCCATTGCTCAGCGAAACTGCAAAAAGAACACGATTTTGAGCTACCCAATATGTGTGTCTAAGGACTGAACTCCTCCTAGATTATACATTTCTCCCACCCATGCAAACAATTGAACAATTCCTTCGTATGTAAACGAATTTGGCAGCATCAAAGAGAAACCAAGTCGGATTAATAACACGCGCATGACATTGAAAAACAGTTAACTTCAATGTTTACAAATGTTGCACCCTCAGTTGGAAATAACTCGTCAATCTCGCCCTAAAACCCGCCCAGTAGGGTCCAGTTTATCAGCTGATCTCGTCATAAACAGATTTATGTGGTTTCAGTACTTTGAGGAGATGTTGCCCTATTTTCTAGTTTGAAAAAAAATGTGTCGGTTGAACGCCCCAATGTAAAAGCGACTGCATTTCTATTCCAAGAGGAATTTTAAGCGCATATACAAAGTAATGTAAGCTGGTAGAAATTATTCGCATAACTTCTATTTTTTACACTTACTGTTGACAGAATTCTAAACGTAGTAAATCAAAAACACTGCAATTCGGCTGTGTTGAACAGACTGCCGCTCCGCAGACTGTGATAAACTACACGGAAGTGATATATATGGGGTGCTATTTCCAACAACGATAGCTAAATGGGAATCAATAATATTATTACTGTTTATAATATTTCAAATATCTTTTTTCCAAAGCTTCATTGATAAAAGCATCCAAGACGCGGTATCTTAGAATCTGTGGAAGTGATAACGCAAGAGCTGTTGCGTTCCGCAAGTTATGATCTGAAGCAGAAACTATAAATTCCCCCCCGCTTTCGCCAATGTCGACGACGTTGGGGGAAAGCGGTGAATTTATGATGTCTTCTGACAGCGTCCCGACAAGTTTCCAGTCTATTTTTTTACCTTACTGACAGAATACCACATGACTTAATTTTTTTTACTCTCTTTTATAAGTTTAATTTAACCCTTTACCTCACATGAAAAGCAGACGACACTTGCAAAACAAATTATTGAATAACTATTTTTTTTTCATTTTTTGTCTCAAAAACATAGGTTATGACCCCTCGTTGGAACGAACTCAACGAGCTCGTTCCAACGAGGGGTCATAACCTATGTTTTTGAGACAAAAAATAATGAAAATTAATTGACGATTTTTGAGAATAGCGCTGGCTGGTTTTGTTCGTTACGTTGGGTAAAGGGCTAAACAGATTTTTCAAACCCTTCAGCTTTCTGCAAACGTATTTGTAAATTGTACCAGTTACTCAACGCCAGAAATTATTTATTATTCATTTATTGGGGTTTAACGACACTTTCGACAGAGCTAGGGTCGCCTAGTGTCGGACAGTTTTACGGGTGGAGGAAGCCGGAGTACCCGGAGAGAATCACCAAACAACGGCGAGCATCTGTCAGACCCCCCAACGTAATATCTCCGCGCACGTAGGGTTAGCATTGGTCGAAGACAAGTGCATTATGGACCCAGAATTAAACACAGAGGGAGTACAATTGCTGTTTATATAACTGAAATATTTTTTATTCGAATGGAGACGGACTTCTCGATACAGACTATAGCTTAGAACTGCTACAACCTTTTTTCACCATTTCTATTGCAGTACCAGGGTGATTAGTCCAAACATGGCCCGAAAGACGGTAAAATAATTTTGAGGTTTGGTACGTCCTTTCAAAGGACGTACCAAACCCCAAAATTATGTTACGGTCTTTCAGGCGATATTTGGACTACAAGGTGATATGATACGCCATGCTCAACAGTGTGGTGTTCATCAATGCAGTCTTCACGTTTCATAAAGCCCTGCAGTGATCTTATTACAAAAGCGGACAGAGAATTCCGATCGAATCAGGACTGGTCGGAATTCTCGGTCCGCTGACAGCCCCCCCCCCCCCTCGCCCCTCCCCCCCGCATCGATACCGAATCTCAACTATCGAAAGGAATTGCGAGGACATTGAATGTGAGAATCTGTTTTTGTTTAGATGTTTTGATGCAGGTTTTTATTTCGCAGTATTTTCTTTTCAAATTCGCGACTCACTGGTATCAGTGTGTCGCGATCGGATCGCGACAGAGTTCGCTTTTTGGATCGCAGTACGTTGACATCAATGTTTGAAGGTTTTGAGAATAACATTCAACCACTGTATTCATCTGTTATAATAATATGAGTAAGGTAAAATAGACATCAAGAGTGAAAAAATGTGTTTTTCAAATTTTACTCAATTAAATCTTTTTTCACCACATTCTTGAGATAACAATGCAATGAAAATTAATTAATGGAATATCAAAGTTTACTTATATAATTATTTTTGATTGATTTCTTAATTAGATTAAAATGAAAATTAAATGATCCTGACAAACTTATCTTGTGTTTTATTTCTATAGTTTCTAGTTGTGGTGTTGTGACTTTTCGGATGAAGTCTTCTCATCTCTACAGCACCGTTACCGTGAACAGGTCATAATCCACGCGTGGGCAGCGTTGTCCACGCATGCGTTTACCCGGTAATAAAAAATCATCATCAGTAAACTTTTAAATAATGAAGCACCGGGTTGTACCCTGGTTGTACCCTGGTTGTACCCGGTGCTTCATTAATTAAATTTTTGATGATTATTTCCATAATTAGCTTTTGCAATATAATATTATTGCGTCCAGTGAAATACTGCCCACCCCATGGAAAGTGACCAGTCCCCGGAAGCTGTACAGTAGGTTTTAAAAAATACTGATCATCCGACATGCCGTTAACACATAAGGTCCAAAACCCAACAAGAAAGTATTTTCGGATCTCATTCATTCCATAAAGTCTGATTTGCGCAAAATCAGGAATGGCTTCAAACCCAACTCCGAGTTTTCTCTGGAGGTTTTACAATATTTTGTAGATGTAAAATCTTCATGTAAATTGTAATTTCGATTGTACAAGCTGAAAATATTCTGCCTTCTTAAACTTCCCAAGTCAGAGAGTAAAGTATTTCTGTGAATAAACTTATAAAAGCTGACAAGAAAATAACACAGAAGACAACAAATCAGTTCACATAAGGACAGTCAGTAATACTTTCATCCTTCAGCCTTTTAGGGTTCAAGGATTATTCTACATTAATCAATGTCCCATCTCACAAACCGAAAAACAGTCATTCATTCACTGTCAGTAGCTTCATGCAGAGGTTTGACAATTGGGGTATATTGGACCAAAAAAGAGAAGCCACTTTCATGGCTCTATTTAAAAGTCGTGATGAGTGCATGTTGTATGCGTCAGATTGTTGTTTGCGCGTGAAACAGTGGGGGAAACCATCAGATTGTTGTTTGCGCGTGAAACAGTGGGGGGAAATGTGTATAAAATTATTTTGTTACAATGTGTTGGAGAGTGCCATTTGGCACTCTCCAACACATTGTTCAAAATAAATATTGTGAACAAAATTGCGTGCTAAATTAAGGCTCCCCCAAACTGGTAGATCGGCATCTTTTAAAAAAATACGAAAACTGCAAAATCATCATTGAAAAATAATTTAGCAAACAGATTGAGATTTCAAATTTTGGTATCAAACAACCGACAGACTGTATAAAACAAGGAATGTAGTGTTATAAACAGAGCGATTTACTTTCTTAGACGTCCAAGCGAAATATATTGAGAATATTTGTAATTGGTTAGAAAAATATTAATTTAATTCTTCAAGACATTTTTGTATTCTACGCAATCTTTTTGTTGTTGGGGAAAAGGACACGTAAGAAGTTTGCCCAATAATTATCTATGTCCGGTGATTTCTTTTTGAAATATTTGTTACAATAAATATAATATGAAATTATATGGTTGTAATTTACTACGTTAAAAATGTGTTATGACCCCCTCCAATGGATCGAACTTACAGAGGTTGTTTCAATGAGAATGTAACAAAATACGTGTAGGAGGAAAAAATGATGAACAATCGCAAAATTTTGTTTTTCAAAATAGTGAAAGTAAGAAGTGGACAGGTCCTTTTTCTGCATCACACAAAGTACATTCTCGATGAACTGTGGATAATATTTCTGTAGCTTTTAAATCAAAGATTACAGGCCATCGACAGTTTTTTCTAAAAAAATTTTTTGGCGTGAAATCTTTCTCGAAAACGATTTTTGGCGCGGAAACGTTTCATAAAAGAAAAACTTTTTAACTTTGAAGGAGCACAAATTTCGAAATAAGAATGGATACAGGTCGCGGGGTTTTCTCTCTTGTAGCAATGAAATTAGGATCCTTGATCATGATTTCTGTTGGAAGAATCTTTAAAAGACAAACACTGGTGAAATTCACTTGACATTTTAACAGGCCTTTAGATTACACCAAATTCACACCGTTTGCAGGTGTGCCCAAATTAACCCTTTACCCAACGTAACGGCCAAACCGGCCAGCGCTATTCACAAAAATCAATCGCCAAATAATTTTCATTTTTTTTTTCATTTTTTGTCTCAAAAGCATAGGTTATGACCCCTCTGGGAACGAGCTCTTTCCAATGAGGGGTCATAACCTATGTTTTTGAGACAAAAAATGAAAAAAAAATAGTTATTCAAGAATTTTGTTTGCATGTATCGTCTTCTTTTTATTTTAGGTAAAGGTTTAAAGAAGGTGTGAAGACATAAAAGATATACAAATTATCTGTGCCTCTTCTCATGCTTCTGAATTTGAGAAAAACTTCCATCATAATATGACCACAGAAACACAAAGAAAGGCATGGTAATTAAAACATAACAGGACAAGGCTGTTATTTATAGTTGTAATGTGCCCAAATTAGGGCAAAGGGTGTGCCCAAAATAAATAAATTTAAAGGCCTGATTTTAAGAATGATCGGAAGACCAAACTGCCAAAACACCGAAAGACGCTTGACACTGCGAGGATCTGCGAATAATGGGTTTTATATGTTCAAAACAATAAACAAACACTAAAAATATATTTTTAGATTAAAATTTAGTTACAATTTATTGGGTAGTTCTCCAGTAAATTATAACAAGATGTTTTTCATGAATCTGTTTGCCCAGACAGACAATAATAGCTTTACTGACCGAACGATTTTAAAACCTAGTTTTACGAAAATTGGTATAAATTCCGACGCGAAAATACGATCGTTAAATGACCAGTCTGAAAGATTACCGAGAACTGGCGAGAAGAGGGTTGGATGATGAAGCGGCGAATTACCCAGACATCGCTAGGTCTGAAAATATCATTATATATTTCTGCTGAACAGTTGGTTCTATAGTTAGTTAAAAATCTCGGTCTTTTCGTTCCAAGATGGGATGCGATTCATAGAAAATTACACGACTGGATCCAAGCGTATAAAAATCGGCTGGTATACACAGAAAGGTCTAATACTGTTCGTTGATAGTGGATTATTTATTTAAACACCTACAGAGTGGATTTTTCGCCCATACAGTAACTCTCATATTCGGTTGATATGGGCAATGTTTCAGCCAATGGACCTCCGGGTTCCACCCGGAGGTCCATTGCCTGAAATTTTGCTCATCCGTTATATGTTCTGATAGAACTTAAGCTATTGTTTGAGTGAAAATTCCTCTCTGTGGATGTTTAATCAACACCCCCATGCTCTTTATGTCGAAAATGGAGTCCCACTGAAACATCCTCGGCGTGGAGTTTCCACCAAGACAATAAGTCTAGTTCCAAAGTAAAAAATACGAAGTCACGCACAAAAAATATAAAGGCGAAATTCGAAGTGCTTGTCCCCCGGTTAAACGCGGAGGTCAATATTAGCGAAAATTTGCTCAAACCCCGTTGGTTTTTCACATATTTGAGCGATTATATAAGTGGGCACTCCTCTTTGTTGATGTTTTAGTGGTCATCCATTCTTCACACTCCATATATTAATGTTTGCTTGAATGAACTTGGGGTTTAGTATCTGGAAAAAGCTTCCGAATGTCGATTTTTTTACCAGTAATCTAGAATGAATTTAATACGCTTATATTTCGCACAGAATATTAAGTTCTGGTAAAATTTTATTTTATTTATTTATTAATTTAAAATTTTGGTATTTGAGAATTATTTTATTTCATAACATGTCCATTCTACTTTATTTTTGAGGACACATTTCTCTCACTCACGTTCGACATATTTACGAAATATCATACCAGCTAAGTTCAACACAACTGGCGATTGGCTAAAACATTTCTTTTTTAATCAGGATTAAAAAAATACGCACACGTCTATAGAAGTCTTACGTTTTTTAAAAGCAAATGGAGTGAACATAAATTTGAGTTTTTTTATGGAAAAGGGCCGAAAATTTCACGAGAGGCTCCTCATTTTCAGATACATAGAATACAAAATAAATGTACGCAGATTATCTCTCACCAAATCTCAGATACGGTACAAAGTCAAAATTGGACAATATCTTATTTCCACGTTTCACTCAAAAATTTATTCAAAATATGGATTGCTTGGAGATAAGTTCAAGTAAAGCCTTAAAGATGCCATTGTGCACGTGCATGACCTACTATTTATTCTTATTTTTAGTTCCATCCAGATAAAAAAACTAATCAGATATTTTGTTCATTTTAAAAAAATACAAACAAGACTTAAATAATGTGCCTACACAGGCAAAATTTTGATCGACACAAAATCTCGAAGTCCATATGAAAATCTACTTGAATAATATAAAACCGAGAACTGTTTAGAATTAATGCTTACAGAAAAATATTCCATCTCTCAACTGTCGGAAAAATTATATCAGTTTACAAAACGTGGAACGGCTGGAGCCGTTCCACGTTTTGTAAGTTGATATTATTTTCCCGACAGATGCAAGATGGAAGACCTTTTTCCAGACAATCTACACCCAGTTCCTCTAACAACAGGGAGATATTATGGGAACATTTACGCGTCCGATCACAAATTAAAACATTATTCAGACTCTGTTAATGTAATTATTATATTTTTCTTAATTTGTCTGTAAAAATATCCATCAACAACCAGGTCGTTACGATCTGAACTGCAATCGCCTTCACAATGAGAGTTACTGGCCTCGCAAACTTGAAAAAAAAAACATTTAAAAGAATCATAGTTCACTTTCTCTTAAAATGATAATGTATTTGAAAATGAATAAAAGAGACAGTTGTCTTTAAAAATAAAAAATAAATAAATAATAAAAAAATGTCATCGAACATGCAAAAATATTGTTCTGCTAGTTTTCCTACCTGTCACTGTTGCAAACCGCCTTTAAGATATATTACATTGTTTCACAGCACGAATACTTGTTCTGAATACAAGTCATTTTTTGCTTTGTCGATGAAGCAAATAAAATATCCTTAAAGCCAGGCAGGATTTACACACCTGTTTCGAGAAAAGAACTTTACCCTGTTTTGAAGAATATAATCGGAGAACATATGTTTTTCTGGAATTTGAAGTCTTTTCAAGATAAGTCTGTTCAACAAAAAAACTATTGCTTTCTGGAAACACCATCCGCTCGTCTTAACGCTTCGCGTTGCCGTCCGTGATTTTTTTCACAGCTCCGTGTTCAATTTTGTCGAAAATACAGATCAAATTGCACCGTCATAAGTTAGCTGGGAGCGCCCTTTCGTCCATGTGATCGTATGACAGAAAATTCTCAACATACAAATACAGCTGACGTCAATACAACACATGTGTCGAAAAGCATCGCAAGTTAATAACTTCGAAGAAACTTAATTTGACCTAATATCTTACTCGGGTTCTGTAAATATGAAAATGTGTCCCTCTGATGGGCAATTCTATGACCAAACTACAGTAGTGGACGAAGTAGTTTGAGAATAACCCCCCAAAATTTCTAGCACTCTTTCCTTTTGTGAATAACCTCACACACCTGGCCTTATTTTTTGGAAAGCTGTTCTCGATGGACCATGTCACGGTTACAAAATCCATGCAAGTGGAGTCAGACAGAAATATTGTTATTACTGTTCACATGCGGTGAAATAAACAGGTTTCGTGAAATAAAAGATGTATTGGTGAATTTTGAAACGAGGCCGGACCAGTTATGGTGAATATGGTATACCGTATATATATACGTCCATGCATTGGCAGTTATAGAGAGCTACAAGCTCTCTATAACTGCCAATACATGGTAGTATATCCCATAACCTTGTCCTCGAAATTCGTCCCCAAAAGGAACAACATGAGAATGCGTGTGCTTATTTTCATCACTCGAGCACGTGCAAGTGCTGCTGTTCATTGCTTGTCAGTGACTTTTATTTTTGTCGTTACTGTTTGTCAGTCACTTTTAATTTATTTTATTTTTAAATTGTCATCTAAAAGTATTTGGAACTTTCGACAATAAACATTATTACTATTATTATTATTATTAAATAAAATTTTAGTCTAAGTTTTTGGTATTCAAGAACAAACTCATATAAAACTGCAATATTCTTCCATGCGGTTATACAATAAATTATATAACATTTATTCAGTATATGGAATACCAAATATCGAGAATTTTATTAAAGTAACGTTGAAACACAGAGAGTCACTTTCGTAAACCACAGTAATTAGATGTAAACAAAGAGAGGGACACTTTCGTAAATCATAATACAGTGGAACCCTGTTAATTGAATAGCCACTTTGCCAATGAAAATTATTCAATTAACAAGAGTATTGAATTAAAAGGGATTGTGTCACTTCCTGTATTTTAGAGTTAAACTTAGCATTTATTCTATTATATCTTATTTGACAGAGCTCTATGAGCTCTGTAAAATAAGATATAATAGATTAAATGCCTGTATTGGATGTACTGAGGCCAAATGGGTCTATAAACAAAGGAAAATTGGAGAGGGTAATTTCTCAACAGGTTACAAGATTATAACCTATATTCAATTAACAGGTCAAATTTGTACTGGAGGTATGGTCAATGGTTTTGTGCTGGGAAAATTATATTCAATTAACAGGGATATACAATTAAGAGATATCCAATTAAGTGGGCTTCAGTGTATTTAATATATGAAAGTGTGCCGGAGTCATTTGATTCGATATATTTTTTCTGAAGGTGACTTTGCGTCATTTTTTATATTGAATCTTCCAAACAGATGAGCGGGTAACTTTCAGAGCATAGTGAGAATATTTTAAAGCATATCGCTGGTTACTGAAGCCCGGGTCACCAAAAAAATTCCAAGGAAACGTAACCGTGTTACAAGAATAAACAAATACAAACCCTCTCTTCTTCCAGATATATTATTATATGTTCACAATGAATATATATGCAGAAGAAATGGATGGGTTTGTGATAATTCTCATTACAAAAACGTTTGTTGTTACTTTTTTGATGATCCAAGTTTCGGTATTCCATGATCATAGTTCCCCTCAATCTTCCACCACTGACAACAGCCCCAGAGGTTATCTTCCCCCTCCCCGCTCCAAAAAAAAAAACAAAAAAAAAAAAACAGATTTAAAAACGAAACATGTTCCACGAAGTTATTAACTTGCTTGCAAAATCGACCAAAAAATAATTTCATCTGTATTTTCTTTCTAATCTGTACAGAAATAGTCAAAGTTGGTTTTGGGTCATCCGGAGAAACAAACTAACGTTAGAAAATTCTCGACGTGCCCAAATATGGCTTTTAAACAAAAATGTTTCGTGGAAAACTGGCATGCTGTAATATTATCAACACACAAAATAATTAAGATTACTTTTTCAATTAGAAAAAATCAAAATAGAATTAAATATATGTCGTAAAATATTGGTGGTCCGAACAATATCAACGATGATTGTTTATTTAAAAGTTTATTGAATTAATCTCCAAATGATAGAACTTTTGCAGTGACCGACTGATATTTGGTTTTCGTATTACCATTCCTACAAATTTAGTTCATCTATCCGAACGACGTGGCTGCCCCCACTATGGGATCAGCCAGGACGTTCAGATAGCTGAACCACTTCAAGTTTAGACCATCATTTCTGATTTTACCGAGCCCAAGGAGCTCGGTCAAACAAGAAATAAACGGTTTACACATTCATGACACCAGTGATATTAACTTCAATTTTTTGAAGAATACAAATTTATACTTGCCAGATGAGGGCGTTTTTTGAGTTCCCAAAAAGCTTGTTTTTGAAGAATTTTCTTTGACTGTTTGTGTACAATAAACAAAGCAATTGATTCACGAGAAAATGTGATCACGGAGCTTAATAGTTACACTCTAAAATAGTACATCTGTCAAAACTTACTACAGTCATACGTATACGGACTTCCCGGTTTGTAAGGGGATCGAAAAGCGGCCAGCTGGCAACTTGATGGCGTCTGACCCTGTCCCTGTGCTGTTGAAAACAGTCTCTGAGAATCAAACATGTCCCTCATGTTTGCAAAAGGTGATGTAGTTGAGAAGTCACTTGCGTGATGATTCAGATCAGCTGTCGGTGGTGACATGTACCACGAGTTTGTCCGTGAATAAGGTTGAGATTGAGACACAGTAAACATACTCGAAGTGAGTCCGTTCGGCTGAGAAAGGGGTGAGGTGTGAGGAGAGTGTGAGGTAACGCCCTCATCTACCGTCGGGGCGATGTTCATATGTTGACCGTTACTTCCTGGAAACACAGTTCCGTTACAATGATAGTTATAACTGCCACTGCCCGTAGACTGTAAACCCGGACTTGTCCTATATATATCCACAGCACGCGTGTATGATAATACCTGGGGCGAAACTAAAGGTGGCGGCCGACTCGACACGAAGCCTCCCGTTCCTGCAACGTCACATGAAGTTGAATGAGAATTTGTCATCAAATTTTCCACAGAGAAACTTGATGTTGTTGATTCCAATGGACTGATGGTTGGGTCCTGAGGAAGTGGTAATGTGTTCGGGTTTGTGTTGAATTTACTAACTAAATTTAAACAATCAGTTCTTGGGTCATCAATCATTGTCTCTGATTTTGTTTGACTAGGGGGTGATGGTGGCGGGCTCTTCTCACTTTCACTACACGATTTTTCCATTTTTATTCCAGATAACTTCATTGAATCCTCAGATCCCATAGAATGTCTGCTCTCTCCGTTGTGCTCTTCTTCAATATCATCTAAAGGCGTTTTGTCTTCATTTGAATCTTTCAGTCCTTTTTCCTTTTCATTTTGTTGATCCGTCCCACCTTTCTTCTTGAAACGTCGCCGACGACGGAGATAACTGCCATTATCGAACATGTTATAACTGTCGGGGTCTAAAGACCAGTAACTACCTTTGCCCGGCTTCTTGTCATCTCGTGGTACTTTAATAAAACATTCATTGAGTGATAAATTATGTCTGATGCTGTTCTGCCAACCTTGTTTATTTTCTCTGTAGAAAGGAAAGCGGTCCATTATAAACTGGTAAATCCCATTTAGTGTTACTCTCTTATCCGGCTGACTCTGTATCGCCATAGCTATAAGTGCTATATAACTGTATGGCGGCTTCACCATGTCTTTGGTTGCGTGGTGCTGTGGAACGTAAGGTGAGTAGGGTGAAGCACGTGTCATAGCAGAATATTGGTCATGTCCGTACATCGCCATGCTCCCCATTGCCATCCCGGCATATCCCCCATGCCGGTAATAACCCTGGTCCGTGAACAAAGCAGGAACCATACTTGTCATTCCCAGAGCAGATCCGTTTGAAATAGTTGGAACAGACGGCGATTGGTAACGAGCCTGAAGACTGCCCGGTTGCATGCTATTTTCTCCCCTCCGTCTTGAAAAATTCCTCGTGGGAAGCTACAAACCCCCACAAACACACGTTGACGAAATGTCGGTATTAATCAGTAGAAGCAAATGTGATAGAAATAGTACATTCAACACAACATAAACTATGATTACCGAACTGACAGCCTTGTTCTCCCAATAAGGTCTATAAGTCACGCCCACATGTCTCGCACAAACCAATCAATCCACTTCATAATCTGTCAACACATCTTGTGGCCACACACATTGGAAATCCCAACTGCTATGCAATCTTCATACCATGGTTGTTGAACATGTGAATATTAATAGGTAATTTTGCAAAGCATTTCTGCGTATAGCGTAAATTAGACTAGGGCAGATTGGCGGTCGGAATTTTTTTTATATATTGTTACGCGAGCAAAGAATTCTACGCGACAAATTTAATTGTTCTAGTGATCGGCTCTCTGTGTGTTGGTTTTCCCAATATTTTAATAAAACTGTTTATTTGTCATTTTTCTCAATAGTTTTGCGAAATTCAAAAGTTTATCAAAGAGCATCCAAAATATCCAAGAGCTTCCAATCTGGATGGATTGTCAGCTACTGTACATAATGTATTTGTGCTCATAGAGATGCCGAAATATAAAAAAATTAACCTATATTTTTTAATCGGTTCATGCAACTAGGAATTTTAACAAGTCAATATTGTTTGACAGACCTCATTGAGGTCTGTCAAACAATATAAACGAGTTTAAATTCCTACTTGAACAATAGGAAAAATTTAAATTTTGACATCCGTGTACATAGCTCTAACAAAAAAAAAATAAAACAAAAAAAAATAAAAAAAAAATATAAAATAAAAAAAAATGTGTTCCTTTGTTTTTATCGTTTTTTGTCATTTACGTGCATAAGGAGATTACAAATTTCATTTTTTTTTGTACCGTAGTTAATTAAGTCTCAACAGAGTGAAAAAACAAATTCCTAACAAGAACTTGGCTTGAAGAAGAAAAAAAAAATTAAATTCCAGTTTTTTTTCAAAATAAAGGTTTTCTTGATTGTCATAATCATAAAAAAGTTTGGATTTGACTTTTCCTGAGCAAATTGAGGATCTTTTCTGGAAAAAAATGGATTTAATATAGTTGCTTGTTAAACTGGGGGAAGAAACTGAAGATATTGTAATAGCGTAATGGTACTTGTATATTTCTCACTGAGAGTTAAGGAAAAAGTCGATCTCGTTCTCAGAGGATTTTCTTCCCTAGCAGTAAAACTATATATACATGAAATATGATTTAAAAAATCACATTCAGAAGGGAACGCTTAAAGCAGCGGTATTCACAAAATCGCCTTCAAAATGTTATTATTTTTTTCAATATTTTTTCAATTGTCGCCCCCAAAATATAGCTTATGACACCACATTGGAACGAGGTAATGAGTGAGGGGGTGGGGGTCATAAACTATGTTTTTGAGGTAAAAAATATATTTCTTAAGTTGTTTTAGAATTGATTTCCAACTGCTGCCTTTCTCTAGTTGTGTTAGGTAAAGAGTTAACATTGTTGTACCACGTATAGAGAAACTCTCTGTTACATCATATACATGCATATTCTAAATCGAACGGGAAATAAGATTTTTAAAATTAATTTTTTATATGATCCGTGCCTTGTCCCGTTGATGAACCCCATTCATTAAAATAGAATGGAATACTTTATTACCATACTAAAATACATGAAATGATACGGCTCAGATACGGTTTAACCCTTTATCCAACGCAGAGAATATCAAAATTTATTTTAATTACCATTTTTTACAGTTTTTAAAAAAAAATCAACAAAATCATATCATGTGACCCCTCATTGGAACGAGCTCATCGAGCTCGTTCCAATGAAAGGTTCACATGATATAAGTTTTGTTGAAATATTTTTAAAAATATATTTTTTTCAACTGCTCAGTTTGCAAGTTACGCGGGCGGATTTAATTTAATCTTATTTGTTTTACAAGGACTGGTGAACAAGTTATGCAACTTATATTAACGCCTCTCTTTGGCCCAATGGCGCAGGTGTGTGGGATGACCTTCATAACGGCAACTTCGTTGCCTAGCTCTTCTCGAATACTACGAAGGGATCTTTAGCCTGCACGGACTGTGTCTCTCTACGCACAGAGGACAGCCATTTTACGCCCCCACCCGAGAGGACGATACGCTGTGTCATCAACAACCCCACAATTGATGCTGACAGAGAGTGTTCGAACACCTCGAGAACTTTCCCCGAACGGTGATCGATCCCGGGACCTCTGGCATGAGAGACCAGCGCACTTATCCACTCGGCCACCACTCTCACGGGAGGGCGGATGTGGGCGATTTGTTAGGTGAAGGGTTAAACATATGAAAATACTGCTCATCTGACATGTAACTTAGGAATAATACAAATATATTCATATAAGCCAAAGAAACAAAATATTATTCTAGACACCCCACCCCATCCCACCCGACCACCACGCACCATGCCCCTACAACTAACTTTAAAATGGTATATGAGTGCATGTGCATGCCTGTGCACAAAGTTCTCGAGTTGTCCGAACACTCTCTGTCAGCATATCAATTGTGGGGTTGATGCTGTCACAGCGTACCATCCTATCGGATGGGGACGTAAAATGGCTGTTCTCTGCGGAGAGAGACACACTCCATGCAGACTAAAGATCCCTTCGTTGTATTTGAGAAGATCGAGGCCACGAAATTGCTGCTAGGAAGGTCATCCCACACACCTGCGCCATTGGGCCAAGGAGAGGCGTTAATATAAGTTGCATAACGTGTTCGCCAATCCTTGTAAAACAAATAAGATTAGATAAAATGAATAAAATAAATAAATTTAAGTCAATGGTTGTGGATCCTATAATACATAGAATCTTCAGTCCGTTCCCAGTTTATATCGAAATCTACAAAACTGGTCCAGTGAATTAAGTCTGGACCGAGCTGGAGCTCGGTCCAGACATAATTTACTGAACTCGTTGCGTCTTTCGACCAACAAGGACAAGTACAGGGGTATATAATGTGACTCCACGATCCTATGACCTGCCCCCTTTTTTTAAATATTATTTTCGAACGGGAGTTGGAGGGTGCGCCCAGACGCTGGAGCACATGATGCAAAAAACGGAAATTCCTTTGTGTTATCTTCAACATCGGTACCGTCATTTGCACATGTACATCCCCTATATTATCTGTCTATATAATTACACTGTATTACATGTACCTCTTGTACCATAGACGTGGTTAATGAGTGAAAATAAAGAAAAGGAAATATATAAACTAGGGACTCGTTCGAGATCCTCGAATCGACAAATGGAAATAACTAAAGCTAAAATGAAAACGACGTGCTGTTATACCATTCCCCTGCAAATCTGCAAAATGAGCCCCAAAATATATTGACAACGGCCCATTTATTCTTCTTTTTCTTCAACAATCGGCTCATGTTTCTCACTGGGACAAGCTTGTTTCAACGAGGGAAAAAACTGTGTTTGAAAAAAATCAAATTTTTCTATTGAACAATGTACTTTCGTACTGACGTCTACAAATGGTATTTTTGTGTTAAAATATCTATTAATAAATATTCCAACACGATATTTGTTGATAAATTATGGGCGTTATCCACTTTGCCAAATTGAGACTTGTAGCACCGAGAAGAGTTGAGATCAGATAGCGAGAGTTGTTCGTTTCTAGCTTCCAAAATGCATCTTTAAAAAATTACCACTTTTATAAAAATCAATTTTCCTGATTATTAAAAGGAATATTTTCAGTTTTGGAAATTCAACAACGTAGTGTCAACAAAAAAAAAAAAATTCGACCGCCATCCACCCATCCTTTCCAATCAAAAAGGGTCTGGTATGGGAGTAGTACCCTCAAAATCAGCAGAGAACTAAACGAATTCTGCATTAATAAATTAGTCAACCTGTCCCATGGATGGAGCAACCTGTCCCATAATTGAGCTTTGAATATTATAATTTTCTCTTACCGCCTCACAACCATTTTGGTTTCTCTGCCCCACCCCTCCCACCACCTCAACGTAGGGGTGCTTATTACAAGCGCGCCACTTGCCTCTACAAAACATCACACCTTTTTCCAAATTATGAAACAAATTCTTGATCGCCTCTTTGTTTGAATATAAATCCAGATTTGAAAAAATGAATTATAGTTTTAATATTAATAGTTGAACATTTTTTTTATTTTTGTATTTTTATGTACCTGAATACTCCCATTAGTAATGGATTGTGGTGCTTGACCTAGCAAGCAACACCTCTCTCTTTCCTCTGTCTCCCCCCCTCTCTCTCTCCTCTGTCTACCCCTCTCTCTCTCTCCTCTGTTTCCCCCTCTCTCTCTCTCTCTCCTCTGTCTCCCCTCTCTCTCCTCTGTCTCCCCCCCCCTCTCTCTCTCTCTGTGATTTTCTGTCGCATTGATCTATTTTTAATCTTTGTTTTTATATTTCTCCGAAGCTCAAATTTTGCTATTTTTTGGCGAATTCACAACGTTATCCTTTTTCTTCTTTTTCTTCTTCTTCAAATAGTTTATTAAAGATCATTATATATTCCGTCTCACCCCCCCCCCACTCTATCCCCTGACATTCTAAATGCCCCACCCATTTAATTCTCGCAAAATTTCAAAATAACAATTTCAAGAACAACTTTTATTTTTGAAGTGAACGATGAAAATTTATCATGTCCAGTGATGCCACGTGCGGTGCTTTATATAATATTTTGGAATGTTCATCGCCCTTCATAAATGCGTCAACATGTATTTAATGTTAGAAGCCATCTGATGAAAAAGATTGCTACTTTTGAGGAAAGGCGTAATGTTCCAGTCAATTCACAATGTAAAACAAACACATTTTACCAGGCATCACATGCCATATAGTTCTGTGTTACATTTTGTTTACGAAAATTATTTACCAATTAATAGATAAAAAACATTCGCCCCTCCCATCCCCCGCCTTCCCCCCCCCCCAAAAAAAACAGTTTTATATCATTTTATTACTTTCAATTTATTGGAGAGTGCAGATATGCACTCTCCAATAAATTGAAAGTATTAAAATGATATAAAACTGTTTTTGGGGGTGGTGGAAGTCGGGGGATGGGAGGGGCGAATGGTTTTTATCTATTAATTGGTTTCCGACAGCCCGTCGACGATGTGGAAAACACAAAACGGTTATCTCAAGACTCGCTCGTCAACATAGAAGTAGATTGTGGGGATGGAATAGGGAGGAAACTCGCGTAGCACCACATTCTTTATTTTCTATAATTCTTAATTTAGATACTCAGGCTGTTTTGAACTGGTATTTTCTGTCATATCACGCTTTTCAGAAAGCACATTGACGACGCCGATTGGTGGAACAAAGCAATAGTTTTTCCGACTTGCTCGTGGGCATAGAAAGCGTGTGTACACCGCCAGTGACCTGTATGATCTTTTGAGAGGTGCTTTCTTCATTTAAGTAGTTTCGAGTGCTCTCTTGACAGAAAATGTATTTAATACAAGAACTGGTATAACCAATTTACTCTAAATTACTTGTCTGAAGTGTTCCCCACTTAAGAAAAATATACGAAAACTGGCAAATAAAAAGTGTAGCAGCTTGTCTCATATTTTCTGTACTTTCAGTCGCTTTCTACTCAGTTGAACACGAACTCTTTGCGAGGAAATGTAGTTTTTGGAGACCTGTTTCATGTACAGCAGAGTTTTATCGGAGATTATGTGAGATGTTGGTACAATTAACGAAGGGAACTACATATATATTTTGGATCAAGTTTTCTTTTGTTTCATTTCATCTGTCCCACGTGGAAACCCCGTGAAGTAGTTCAGGGCTTCCTTATTGTGGAAGAGACTACCGGGAAAGGGGAGTGATCACTCTCCTTCGCCACCACTCTCCTAAACGTTTCATTAGGAGAGTAATTAATCACTCGCCTTCATGATGGGCGTGGAAATTATGCCTTAACATCAAGTTATATATTCCATTTCAATCACTCGTTACCAGACCCAACTGGGAGACTATACTTGCAAAACGTTATCTCGCATAACAAAAATGTTTCATTTTTTGCTTAAGGCATAGCTTACGACACCTCATTGGAACGAGCCCAATGAGCTCGTTCCAATGAGGGGTCATAAGCTATATTTTTAGGCCAAAAATGAAAAAAATAACAAAATTTGTATGGTTGTTATCGAGAATATTGCTGGCCAGTTTGGGCTGTCATGTTAGGTAAGGTGTTAAAATCACTCTCCTGAATTCTCCACTCCTGCAAAATCAAAATGAGGAGAGTGATTATTCACTCGCCTGCATTCTCTTCCCGGCAGTCACTGCTGTGGTAACCAAGTTCTGCTTGACTGGTTGCATAGGACCCAGTATCCAACACCTGGAGTGGAAGTCCTCTTTTAAAATCTATGTCAAGAATGAAACGAACATTTTGCGAGAATCAAAGTTGATACTAACTGTTTTCGTTACGAGAATCATTTGCGAGAACCAAATCTGCTTCTTGCGTGAAGTTTAAGCCCTTCCATCCCAATCCAAACAAGTAAATGTGAAATTAATCGCCCACCGGATAGAGTACTTTGAGGTACACAAACTAGACAGTAGAGATATGTAAACGATTGACTAAACTTGACTTTATAGTTTTGTTGCGGTCCTGGTATAGCCATTGTTGCTAACAATGAACTTAAACATCAATAAACTAATAAATATTAAATAGGATACGGTAACCATCAACTCATCTACAGTAGGCAACATTGGTATAAACGATTGACTTTCCTTGACGTTATTTATGTATTTGTTTTGCGGTGATGATATAGCCATAGATGCTGACGGTGACTCTAAACACCAATACCAATAAATAAGTATATAAATAAATAAATACTTTCATTTTGTACTATTTAATTCTATCTGTCGTTTTCCATGGACCATTAATATAAAAATTTTACAATTGTGTTTTTTGTAATTCTATTTTCCACCCATGCCCATACAGTTAAAACTAGAAGTCCTGTCATGAATGCGCACAAATAACACGTCGATCTGTGCGTTAATCTCCGCGTTATGACCATAGTAAGGCTATCAAATTCTGTACACATGGCATGTGCACAAGCAATGTTTCAGCCAATGGACCTCCGGGTAACCCGGAGGTCCATTGGCAGAAACATTGCCTGTGTTTGTTATGAGTGACCAGGAGAACCTGCCGCGCTTAGGATGCCATTCGATATGGCAACTGCGCGCAATTCCTACGCGCAGTTAAGCCTAGATAAGCGCACAGTTCGTGACAGGACTTTTAGTTTTAACTGTAGACTGTTTAAAATCAATGATTAGTGTTTTGAAAGGTGTGACAATTAATTGCCACGCCTATTAAAATGCTAACGTCTCATGCAGGGGAGCGTGGTGACTCAGTGGCTACTGCTTGGTCTTCAAACTGGAAGGTTCACGGTTCAGGGGTTACTACGTTGTGTCCTTGAGCAGGACTTCATCCCGATTGCTCATGTAAGGGCACGGTGACACTGTGTATTAAGGCGCACTGAACGTCGATGGTGCACTTGTCTTCAACCAATGCTAACCCTGCTTGTGCGGAGTCTGGCAGTTGCTCGCCGTTGCTCGCCGTTGCTCGGTGGTCCTCTCCGGGTACTCCGGCTTCCTCCACCCGTGGAACTGTCCGACACGAGGTGACCCTGGCTGTCGTAAACCCCAATAAATAAATAAATAAATAAATAAATAAATAAATAAATAAATAAATAAATAAATAAATAAATAAATAAATAGTACTGGCCCAGAATCACATGTAAACCGGTGTGCACCACACACTGCATTAAATGTATAAAACTCTCGAACAGAAAAAAACAGGACACCGTTGCTGCATGTGATTTACAGTTATCGACGAGTTGATAGAAAGAAACAGATTTTTTCAGCCTACAGCCCACTTGGGCCGTAGCTCTATACTACTTAAATAAAATATTCTACTACTACTACTGTGGGCTAAACGAACATGCTCAGTTAATTACATTTCCAACGTATTTTATATTTTATTCTCACGGAGAACCAATTTTCAGAACCCAAGGTTGTTAACATTGCCAATATAATTATGAGTACACCATAAGCTAAGCTGAAACCCCCCATTGCTAACTTTTTACATCGTTACCCACCGTGCACTATATAAAGATTTGTTTTTTTAATTATTTTTTTTTCATTTTTTTGTCCAAATAATTCAACAAAACCATATTATGCGACCCCTCGACGAGCACGTCCCAATGAGGGTTACATGATATAGTTTTGTTGAAATATTTCGAAATTTGTTTTGCAACTGCTCTGTCCGTGGACGTCTGAGCAAGATGCGTTAGATGGGGAGTTAATCGGCGTAGTGATATATCCTATCAGCACTATCCCCCCAAAAAATCCAATTTTATCCCTCCTTTTTTGAAAATTGTGCCTCCAAAACATACCTTGGAACAGGATCTTGCAGTTCGTTCCAATGAGGGGTCATACAGTACATGGAGAGTGTGTTATTAATAAATCACCCTTGGAGTGACTATTTCTCTAAAGCAATAAATTCTAATTTGTTGCAAATCGTAATTAGCATAAGCAAAGTTTCAGCCAATGGACCTCCGGGTAAAACCCGGAGGTCCATTGATTGAAACTTTACTTGTGCTTTTTGTGTTTTTGTACAAAATTTTAGAGTAGTACCTTGGGTGGTACTTCCATTCCATGGGTGATTTAGTGACAATCCACCCTCCACGTACTGTAAGCTATGGTTTGGAGATAAAACAAAAAATGCTTCAGCTCTTCAAGAAATTTTATTAGCAAGTGCCTTTCTAGTTTTGCTAACTAAAGACTTTATACACGTAGGTTTTTAGGAGAATGCCTTTACGCTTTCAAAAATCTATCGGGATTTTTTTTATTTCATCCCGTCTTATATTGTAAGGTTATATCACCCTGAAGAGTTTTGTCGAGGACTTCCAAAGGATTGCATGATAGAAGTTACTTCGAGATTTCAAGAGTCTACAGACAGACGGAGAGTTTATCAGTCTTTCTAACTTGCCTGTTGGTTCTCGAATCGCTTTTGATCGCGCTGGTAAGACGTGGATATATTGTGAAAAATTACATACGCTTTAGCACTCTTTAGAATTGTAGTGCCCGCGCCCGTCTTCATCTCCGCAGTTCACTTTCACGCGTGGAACCCCGAGTTAAATTCAAAGAATTGAGCAAAACGGAATAGCACTTGAAAGGGTTAACAACCGAACCTCTCCACACTCAATTTTCTTCTCGTAAAACTGTTTCATCAAGAAATAGTATATTCCCTCACGTGTCTCGAGGCTTTCTCCATGAAATCTGGCCGCGGTTTCTGACAGCATTGTTTCATGTTCACTCGGTATAGACGCAGCTGCGGTGTATTAGTCGCTTCTGAAATAGGCTTAAATTACTTGCATATTCGAATTGTAGGAAATTCTGCCAAATGTTTCCCAGACACTTCACAAATCGCGACATTATACAGAAATAATAAGTTGGAGTTCCCTCTGGCCAGCAATTATTGTTCGTTTCGTCGATGAAAGTTTTTGTTCCAGCTTTTAGCATTCCTACAAATTTGCGTTGTGAGAGTCTTACAGAAAATAACCGACAGCACCCACAATTCAGGCCACTAACAAGATTTGCGAGCTAAGTACGTGCGTGTGTGTATGTACGTCTGTGCACGCGTGCGCGTGGGTGGGTTCATTCTTCGGGTAGCTTGCACTTTCGACACAGCCTGACTAGGATTACAGATGGATGACAAGTAAAACAAATCTGACACCCACTCCTTAGCTGGGTTGGTGAGATCTCCAAATACCTAAATACGGATTTCCTCAAACAATTTTCTTTTTGGGCCCTTCCTTTCCTGTTCGTCCATCATTTAAAAAGATCGCTGGAAAAATTAAATGTTCACATTTTTGCGCTTCTTAATGTGTTGTGCTCTGTATGGGAACGCAAGAACCCCGGAGAGCTCAAAACTCATGAACCTTGAGTGTACTCGTAGTCATGGTGACCCAGTTGTTGCCCTCGATTTAAGGTCAGGCATATTTTAATCAAGCTCACCCTGTTCGTTGGTAACAACACAGCTTGTTAGATGGCAGTATGGAGATAGTAGTTTGCCGCACACAAAGAAACGAGATTGGGGTGGTGGTGGTGTGGAGGGGCGGGGGTCTCGGTTCTTTAAAATCTACTGTTTTGTTTTCGTATTCTATGGCTCCGTTGCTGCATGATACATATATATGTTTGAACATTTAGTACGTTTCTGGACCCACAATCGAACCCACCACCTGAAAACAGGTGTGAACGGGATAAAAAAATCAGCTAAATATCTATATACATAATTGAGGTTTTAAGTACTGTAGACCGTAAGTAAGCACTATCTGCCTTCACTGGGCATGAATGTGCATGTATGGAGAATGCTTAAAAAATTAGTATTCAACAAATAATTTAATAATTAATCACCTCAAATATGACGTCATGCTGACTGAGCAGTGAGCACACTGAACTCAATGACTCAACAACAATTCATTATGCTTACAAAGTATGAGTAATGAGTTAGCTAACTAACTCGGCCAATATGTTGCAATATGTGTGAGATATTAATTTAACAATACCAAATACAAATCAAAATTTTCAACCTGGCTATATCTGTCTTTCATCAGAGTACAGAGCCAAAGAAAACTGCACAATTTTGGAAGTAACTTAACACATTTCAGGACACAGCCTCATAGTCACAGGAAGCACATTTTGAGTCCTAACTGCAGTCTGTGAGTGCATTTCCTGTTAGTCTCATAATGTGCCTTGTAGACTGGTCTCATAAATCGACTACTTTTCACTATTGTGAGCACAAAATTGACCAACTTGTCTGTATTTTTCCAATTTCGGAATAATTCAAGAAAATGTCTACCGAGTAGTCAAAAAATCTTGCATTGTTCGATCAGAATTCTGTCTGCATGGGAGTCGGCGGGTGGAATTTTCAAGGAAATGTAGCGCATTCGGAAAAAGCCTCCGTTATTTATTATTATTTATTGATGTTTAAGGTCACATATTTATGCACTATGGCAAATCATGACCGTGACAGTTTTAAGGGTGGAGGAAGCCGGAGTACCCGGAGAGAACCACCGAGCAACGACGAGCAGCTGCCAGCTCCCCAACATCGTAACTCCGCACTGCAGCACAGGCAGGGTTAGATTGGTTGAAGACATGCGTACCATCGACGTGCAGTACGCCTTAGTACACGGCGTCATCACGCCCACGCGGGCAATGGCGATGAAGTGTCTTGCCCAAGGACACAGCGCGGATGCCGCAGGTGGGATTTGAACCAATGACCTCTCGGCTTGCAGCCTGCACCTCTACCTACTGAGCCACCGTGAAAAGCCTCCGTTACAACAATGCTTTGAATTTCCAACTGTTGGAATTCTTGCTTGAAATATTTCCAACTATCTTGATTTTTTGGACAAATATATGGGTGTGTGTGTGGGGGGGGGGGGCAGACACCTCCCCCACATCCCCTATAGCTACGTCCCTGAAAGATATTATCGATGCAAAGCATCTGGTGATACTATACGTCGCTACTATCTGCAAGACATTTCATAGTTTCGATCCCTGTACAGTAAAGATATCTTCGTTATAACAGTTTTTGATACAGGGAAGGGATGTCTGAATCGAAAGAGCTTCTGGGTCTGAGAAATTGGTCTCAAGGTAATGAGAAATTATTTCTAAAAAAACTTCATATGAATAAAAATTATATGTTGACTAAACGCAAAAAGATATTCTCTCATTGCTTTTTTCTCTTCTGAAAACATACGAAAAATACATTGATACTTGATACGGAAAATAAAATTCACAATATCAATCAATTTGCCACGCTTAATTGCTGCATTAATTAGTACAAGGAGAATTACACTGACACCTGTCTGGAACTTCAAATATACTAGCCTCCAGGGTGCCACGATTAAAAGTTAGAACGGTTTAACATATCCTATTTTATGTTCCATGACGTCATATTTTCTGGCAGTTGTGAGAAATGGGCGAACTCTATGAAATGCGTTTATTAGAACAGTGGACAAGAAATAAATTTAATTTATACCGTATCGTGTATCATTAGATTGGACTTAGCTAATCGAATTGAATATTTAGGAGATAATAATAATAATAATAATAATATTAATAATAATAATAATAATAATAATAATAATAATAATAATAATAATAATAATAATAATAATAATAAAACCTTTATCAGAAGCAGGAAAAGTGTTTTTTGGTTTGTAAGGGGGTAGGGATGGGTGTGTGGGGGATGCACTTTAAAATCAGTTGTGTTAAAATCAACCCAAATCAACTGAGTTGAGTGAATATGAACCCAATTGGGTTCATATTCACTCAACCCAATTGATTTGGGTTGATTTGTAACCCACCTCATTCTAGAGTGCGTGTGTGGTGGCGAATTTGCAGGGAATGCCTGTATATTGACACATTCGAGTGCTCTAAAATTAAACTTATTTTGCGCAGTCAAGTCACACACCTACACGTGTCTCGTACCCACCCCTCCTGCTGAATGTTATTATAAAAAGAGTGAGAAGTCTCAGGAACAAGCGAGGGTGCCCAAAACGTTTTCACACGTGAACGTACCCCTTGTTCCAGATGTCAATGGAGAACTTCCGACAGTGCCCAGTGATGCGGTTAAAACTAATCAATCTGATATTGGAAGTGGTCTCAGAGTGGAATTGATGCATATGTCTGTGTTTTGGGGTACAAGGGTACAGGGGGGGACACTTAAGGTTTTGGTTGTCTGGGACGTGGTTGAGAATTATCCCAGTAGCCGCGGTTGTCATCTTCAATTGTCTATTGAGGTTGTTGCTTCTTATTATAGGAAACCTGCTATTGCTCGGCTTTGTGGAAGAATCATTTTTTGTTGTGACACTACGTGCGCCGCCGGGCGGGGGGGGGGGGGGGGGTAGTTGGCGTAGGGAAATTGTGATTTGAGTAGCGGGTGGTTATGTGTGTGTGAGAGAGTGAGAGAGTGAGAAATGTGAAGGTCTGTAAGCACAGATATGACGAAATAGCCGTCTTTGGGTATGAAGCGGCTAGATTAATGGTTTATGTTAAACTGTTGACAGTTTTTATTCATGCCAGTTGGAGCAACTTGACCACCTTTTTACGGCTTGAATACACAGAAAATGAAGGAATAACTATAGCATTGGCTCAAGAAATACCAGGCTGACAGTACATAAACAAGTTTATCTATTTTAGACATGAATGAATGTAAGGTTGTGCAATGGGGGGGGGGGGGGGGGGGGGGGGGGCTATGGCTACGCCGCGGATCTCCTGTATAAACATGTATGGTGATATATTGTGCCTTACTCTGTTTCTGTAGTAATGTAATAAATAGGATCTTATGCTATCCTTATCTTATGCAGTGTGTTGAAGAAAACACACTTTGTCGAGGAATATACTATTCTGCATATCCAAGGTTCTTGGAGGGTTAAATAGCACACCGGGGAACCTTCTCATTTGTTGTCTATGCTGTATATAGAGGGGAGTAAGCCCTGATTTGATGACCAATCCTCAGGCGCGTAGTCTGGATTCTATAATAGTGGGGTGGGTGTGTAAAGTTCCACAGCTGCGTATTTGGAAGATCATGGAGAGGGTTTGGGGCCTTCCTAGTCTTAACTACTACCCTCTGATCGTTACCGCTTCCATGAAGGGAAGTGGGAGGAGGGGTTAACGACCGGAGCGCCATGGTTAGGACTAGGTAGCCCCTTAACCCTTTACCCAACGTAACGGCCAAAACCGGCCAGCGCTATTCACAAAAATCGCCACTTAATTTTCATTATTTTTTCATTTCTTGTCTCAAAAACAGAGGTTATGACCCCTTTTTGGAACGAGCTCGTTCCAAAGAGGGGTCAAAACCTGTGTTTTTGAGACAAAAAATGAAAAAAAAATAGTTATTCAAGAATTTTGTTTGCAAGTGTCGTCTGCTTTTCATGTTAGGTAAAGGATTAAAGAAAATTATTGCAAAATCCAGTACACTAAGTGCCTATCTGGTGGGTTTATAGCAAGTGCAGACCTATATTGGAGATACCTTTTCAGGGATCTACATGTTATACGAAAGTTGCATTGGGCCAATTTGTTTCTGGAGTCAAATCTTCCAGCCTATTCCTGGCTGCGCCACTGCCAGATCCTGGGGACATGTGCATACTAGTACGCAGGAAATCGTACATGGTGGGGGGGGGGGGGGGGGGCAAACTCTACCACATTATACACAACACTACAGAGTAGAGTCTCCACCCGAGGAAATATTTTGTTATTTTTCTAAGAAACAACAACTGAAGGGTAGGCGACTTCTCCGTTCAAAGACCGACAGATTAAGACCCGGTGGTCCTTGAGGTGAAAGGTTGCTAATTCCTTTTCTGGAGGCGCGGTGGCATCGCGGTAACCGGTTCTCGTCAGATCACCGAAGTTGAGCAACGTCGAGCGCGGTTAGTAGTTGGATGGGTGATCATTTCAGCGACTGATTCGCGCTCCCGCGTTGTGTCCTTGGGCAAGGCACTTCACCCCGCTTGCCTACATGGGGGCACAATGACGCTGTGTACTAAGGCGAACTGCACGTCGATGGTGCGCATGTCTTCAACCAATCTAACCCTGCCTGTGCCGCGGTGCAGAGTTCAGAGTTACGATGTTGGGGAGCTGACAGCTGCTCATCGTTGCTCGGTGGTTCTCCCCGGGTACTCCGGCTTCCTCCACCCGTAAAACTGTCACCGACATGATATGACCCTGGCAGTTAATGTGTCGTTAAACCCTAAAAAAAAAAAAAAAGAAAAATGCCTTTTCTTTGTGTACCTTTTTCACAAATTATTTAAAATTATTTTTTTATGTGTACCTTTTTCAAAAAAAAAAAAAACGTGAAAGAATCCCAACCACCGTGTTCAAATAGTAAACCAACATCTTACACGTGAACTGTATTCATCGACGAACGGAGCGCGATGGCACACATTGGACTTCAAACCGAAAGGCCGGCGGTTCGATCCTGACCGCCGCCATCTGCGCTGTTGCAAGACATTTAACTCAGATTGCCCACGTGGGATCACGGCAAGCTGTGAACTAAACCGTATACAGGACATCGATAGAATTCACGTCTTCAACCACTGCTAACCCTGTTTGTGCCGTGTTTGTAATTTGGAAAGTGACAGTTACTTGCAGCTGCTTGGTGGTTCTCTTCTGGTACCCCTTCTTCATCCACCCGTAAAATCGTCCCAAACGACATGACGTTGCCTATTGAAAGTATCATTAACCCTTTACTGCCACGCCCACTTTATCCATATATGGAGGCCCTCTATGTACGTCTGTATGCGAGGAATAAAATTTATGACACACTTGAAACTCTATCATCTGATTAATTGTTGGAAAGGGCTCTCTGAGCCCTTTCCAACAATTAATCAGGTGGTAGGTTTGATCTGCGCAAACCAGAACGTATTATTTATTGGGGTTTTACGACACATTAACAGCTAGGGTCATATCATGTCGGTGACAGTTTTACGGGTGGAGGAAGCCGGAGTACCCGGAGAGAACCACCCAGCAAAGACGAGCAGCTGTCAGCTCTCCAACCAGAACGTACAGATAATCATTATAAAATAGGTATCAATAGTCGCTTTCGGCAGAGTAAGTGTTAAATCCCAGTTAAACAAACAAACCTACATACACCGATCATTTTTTGGTTGAAAATCTGAAAAAGGCAATAAATCCGTGACGGGTTCCCATTTATGCTGGCTTATCAAATGTGACCAGTTATCAATTAGGCAAGAGAGAATTATTTCATCATTAGAGTGTCATTCTATTGTAGTTTAGCTGATGGGTATAAATGATTGACCAAACTTGACTTTTTCTTCATGTTGAGGTCACGATTAACTATTGTTCAGAAATACGTGACCTTAAACACCAATAAATAATTGTGGTTTATCTGGATTAAATCACGTTTTTAGTGTCTCCTGAAATTATAAAAAGAACAACATTTCTCAGTGCGCCTTACATAACATTATGCTGATGGGTTCACAAAAATAATTTTTATTTCCAAAATACAAAGGCTTCAAGTGCCTCTCTTCCACCAAGCTGCGGAGGGACTGCCTTTGGGAAGCAGCTGATCTTGAGCCCTGATTATTCCAGGATAACCTTAAACCACTCTTCAGTTTTTAGCAGTATAATGATTACTATAGCTTTGTAATAATTACTATCACGTTGTCCATTCCATTCTCTGTATATAACCTGCTAGTCAAAGTATGAAATAGAAAGTTTCCGTTCTACTGTCAAAAGATGGGCACTACCGACAGAGAGCCACCGGCAAGCTGTTTTAAAAAAATGTGTCAGCTCTAGATGTCTACTTTTTAGAGGTTATTACTTAGTAAGTTTCATATCGACAGAGATATCAGCCCGAGACAACTTCATATCAGCCTGAGACCGAACTATCTCGGCCGATATGGCAATAACCAATTACAAAGTCAGATCTGTTCAAGTTTTCTCTGACAGTTTTATTGTGTCTCATGCGGGGCGCGGTGGCGTTGCGGTAACCGGTTCTCGTCAGATCACCGAAGTGAAGCAACGTCGAGCCCGGTGAATCATTGGATGGGTGACCGTCTAAGCGATCGATTCGGACTCCCGTGTTGTATCCTTGGGCAAGGCACTTAACCCGGATGGTCCACAATGGGGCACGATGACGCCGTGTACTAAGGCGTACTGCACGTCGATGGTGCGCATGTCTTCAACCAATCTAACCCTGCCTGTGCTGCAGTGCGGAGTTACGATGTTGGGGAGCTGGCAGCTGCTCGTCGTTGCTCGGTGGTTCTCTCCGGGTATTCCGGCTTCCTCCACCCGTAAAACTGTCACTGACACGATATGACCTTGGCTGTTGAAGTGTTGTTAAACCCCAATAAATAAATAAATAAATAAATAAATAAATAAATAAATTGTTTCTCATTCTTTTCACAATGTTCGAAGTTTTCCCTTCTCCTAGTTCAACTATCCGAACGTCCCGGCTTCCCTTTTGGGGAAGCCGCGACGTTCGGATAGTTGAACTGTCTCTTCCCCAACCCGTACTTCGACGAATCTCTGCCTCTGCCTCTGAATCCCACTTTGTGTGGACTTTTCTGTACAACGCTCTTCTTTCTTCTCTTCACCCACCTATATCTTACTTATTGCCTTCTTCAATTCGTCATCATACAAAAACTCATTTTCAAGTCACTCCTTCATGCCATATACCACTGAGCGTACATTGCAAGTGAATAAAGTTGACTTTTACCGTTGTGCCCAAAATTTCGCCGGTTTATATCTGCGTACCCAACTTTTAGGACAGCTAACCGCGTTTCTCTGTAACCAACTAAAATAGTCACTTTATCACATTTATTGGTAAGTTTGATTTGATCCAAGTTAATGTCTGTAAGAAATGCCTGAAAGAAAAGATGATGGTGTTTGACAGGTCGGTTTTGCCATAACAATCATTCAAACTGATATACCTTAACAAAATGTTACTCCGTGATTTAATGTGGACCAACGCGTCATCTGAAAAATTGTGGCAATGCTTCTAAGAATGACCACCAATTAACAGATCAATAAGATTTATTGAATAGATCAATGTAATGGTCGGGCTGGGCTGTCGTTCTTATTTAATAGGAACGACAGCCAAGAGCGAGAAAAACGAGAAACATCACGATTGCTGTTTTATGGAACATTCCTGTGTTGATGGAGTCTCGGGTATGGTTGGATAGGTGTATCGATCGAGTGCTTTACGAGCTTGTATGCCACCATAACTGGTATACTGACAGGGCCAGCGATGCATTTGTGGCGTGAGCACACTCTAAAATCAGTTGGATTAAAAATTAACCCAAATCGACTGGGTTGAGTGAATATGAACCCAATTGGGTTAATATTCACTCAACCCAGTTGATTTGGGTTGATTTTTAACCCAACTGATTTTAGAGTGCAGCTCCTATATTGGAGACCATTTTGGGGCTCTATGTTCTGTGAAAGTTGCATTGGGCCAAACAATTGGTTGCTCCCAGTAAAGCATCAAGGGCGTCAACTTTAGCTTGGTTCATATCGGCGGAAAGCAGCATCGTATCAGCCGGGTTTGAAGTCACGTAAACCGGGTTTGATAATGGGACAATTCTGGTAAAGGAAACCATACCTAATAATTAACTAAGGATGTAACCTTTTGCTAATAGTAACTGATAAGATGTCGATTATAACATGTGTAGTTATATTAGTTTTGCGCGTTTCGGTAGAATAACGTAAAACTGTTGTCTAGACGGCAGATAAAAAGCATTAACGGCAGGTAACAGCGTTCAGGTATGAGTTTCCTGATTGATCTTTAATCAATCGTGCACGAATGTCAAGCGTGCGTAACGAGGTGTCCTGTATTGAAGTTTCACTTTAGCCAGGGCTTTCAACCGGTTCACACATTTAATTTTTTATTAACATATCAAGGATCGGAATGTCCAATATTTTCACTTTCTTCAATTTTGTACATGCAAATTTCCAACTATTGCATGCTGGCAAATATCAGGACTTTTTTTTGTTTGTCGTTCGTTACAAGCATAGCCTCAAATGCGTTTCCTGTAGTTGTTATTAGCGCGGGCTTTGAGGGCAGGTTTCAAAAAGTAGTTAGTGACTTTTTATTGAAGCAAAGACCATTAAGTATTTTCGGGAAACATGTTTCCGAAGACCACTTGTCACCCGGGTACTGTGTCTGTTGCTTCGTGCTTTGGTGGAACGCCCCATTAGCGAACGGGACATACATAGAAAGCAGCATTAGCAACTTATGGTCAATGCAGAAAGTAGCCGTTTGTTCGTTTGTTTATCGTAGTTTAACGATAGTTTAACCCTTTTTAACGCTTTTCCGGCCGAGGAACATAATACGTCATAATTTCATTAAGTAGGGTGGGTGCTAAGTACATGTGTGGGGTAGGCCAATCAATATTTTCAACATGCAGCCTCAAGGCTGCATGTTGAAAATATTAATTGATTTACCCCTAAATAATGAATATGGTCTCTTCCTCTTTGTGGAGTTGAATTGACATGGAATATACCACCACGGTTCAGTGGGTTAAACAGACATTGTCTTATCGTGTCGGACAGTTTTACGGGTGTGAAGGAACCGGGTACCCGAAGCGAAGCACCGAGAAAAGGCGAGAACTGCCAGATGCTCCATAACCCGATATAGTCATGGTTATCACTGACTGAAGGCAAGTGTACCGTCAACGTGCTGTGCACCTTATCACACTGCGTCACTATGTTCCCACTTGGGCAGTTGGGAAAAAGTGTTTTGCCCCAAAACTCAACGCAGATGACGCGGTTCAGGGTCGAACCTAATACCTTTTTTATCTCAGGTCCATTGCAATAACCAATGTGCAACTGCTCTCCCAGAAAAGCAGCTGTCGCTCTAACAGGAGAATCTTTGATACGAGAAGTCTTCGGTGGGAATAGGCGGATTTTTTGGAGGTCAACAATGCGGCGTCTTTAGAGAGCATTCCGATGTACCGGCTGAAATTGATACACTGGGGAGTAAAAGATCTGGGTCGAAGATCAAACTTAGAAAATCGCAAAGGTTCTGCTGATGGATCTCAGGGTTCCAGTCGGATTTGGATGAAAACGTCTCTCTTTGGGAGGGGGGGGGGAGGGGGGTGGGGTGGCGTTGCGGTAACCAGTTCTCGTCAGATCACCGAAGTTAAGCAATGTCGAGCCCGGTTAGTCATTGGATGGGCGACCGTCTAAGCGATCGATTCGGAATCCCGCGTTGTGTCCTTGGGGAAGACATTTAACCCCGATTGTCCACATGGGGGCATAATGACGCTGTGTACTAAGGCGTACTGCACGTCGATGGTGTGCATGTCTTCAACCAATCTAACCCTGCCATTGCTGCAGTGCGGGATTACGATGTTGGGGAGCTGGCAGCTGCACGTCGTTGCTCGGTGGTTGTCGCCGGGTACGCCGGCTTTCTCCACCCGTAAAACTGTCACCGACACGATATGACCTTGGCTGTTAAAGTGTCGTTAAACCCTAATAAATAAATAAATAAATAAATAAATAAATAAATAAATAAATAAATAAAAATACGCCTCTCTCTGAACGCTTTAGTGGCAATAAACTCTCCATGCACTGTAAATATAAAAACAACAATAACGATATCTGGTTGAACAGTACTTTTGTCGGAATGAGGAAAAGGATGAGTGTTCCAGGTAATTCACTTCGTTTTAAACTTTGAATACAATAAACGTCGTAAAAAAGTAATAGCCGACTAACTTGGGATTTTGCTCGTGGAGTTGACAATCGACAACGCGGGCCCGAATATATACCCGTAATAAAATTTAAAAAATAAATTAATTAAAAAAATAATAAAAACGAAAATCCGGAAAACCCGAATTTAGAACAAAAACATTCGCGCTTTGAGAAGCATTGAGGATGACATTTTCGATTAAGTCATATTTGATCATCCACACAATCCTCGTAAGAAAGTCGGTTATGAAAATGGCCAGGGGAATTTATTGAGTGGCAATGTAATTTTCAGGGCTTGTATAGGAATCGTAAGGATCCGGATCGGGAGAGCTGATGTATTTACATAACTCATATATGTACATTTTCAAATATAAATCCTCCAAAGGGAAGTAGATAAATGTTCTTTAATTTAATTTAATCTTATTTGTTTTACAATGATTGGCGAACAAGTTATGCAACTTATATTAACGTCCCTCCTTGGCCCAATGGCGTAGGTGTGTGGGATGACCTTCATAGCGGCAACTTCGTGGCCTAGCTCTTCTCGAATACTACGAAGGGATCTTTAGCCTGCACGGAGTGTGTCTCTCTCCGCACAGAGGACAGCCATTTTACGTCCCCACCCGATAGGACGATACGCTGTGACAGCATCAACCCCACAATTAATGCTGACAGAGAGTGTTCGAACACCTCGAGAACTTTCCCCGACCGGGGATCGATCCCGGGACCTCTGGCATGAGAGACCAGCGCACTTATCCACTCGGCCACCTTTTCTTAAGTCACTTTGTTTTAACCACAAATTTTCGGCCACTTGGCCTTTATCAAGTGGAATACAATCAACGGTTGCTCACTAAGTGAAATTCATCCTTTTCTTATTAAAACAGTTATACGAATGATTCGTATAACTGTTTTAATAAGAAAAGGATGGATTTCACTTAGTGAGCTTCCGTTGATTGTATTCCACTTGATAAAGGCCAAGTGGCCGAAAATGTGTGGTTAAAACAGAGTGACATATCTGTGCAGACTATGTTTCCTCGAATTCTGCCGCACACTCACCATTTACATTCTCCCCGCACTTGATCCCCATCTCGCGTAAATGCAGCTTCTCTGGAATAGACTTCCAGGGATATGCTCATCTTCCAATAAAATAAGCTAATCAACGAGGTAAAAATAACAAAAAATGAGTCCGCCAAATAGGAAGTGGAAGTGTAAACGACCCGGTAACAAAAAGTTTCCAAAAACGGAGTGTCTAGAAATAACCAAAAGACAACAGACAAAGGCAACAAACTATATATTTAGGACTGTTGGTTGGGTACAAGGGTGGCTTGAATCGATTGGCTGAAGGCATACTTACCGATCAACTTCCTATGCCTACAGTACTTGGAGTGTGGATTGTCACCAAATCACCCATCAGTGGAAGTACCACCCAAGGTACTACTCTCAAATTTTGTGCAGAAACACAAGAAACACAAGCAAAGTTTCAACCAATGGACCTCCGGGTTTCACCCGGAGGTCCATTGGTTGAAACTTTGCTTATGCTAATGACGCTTTGTGACAAATTAGCATTTATTGCTTGAGAGAAATCATCACTCCACGGGTGATTTATTGATAATACACTCCCCAAGTGCTGCACGTCTTTGAACACCCTGCCACAGCGTTAGCTCTCTAAAAATAGCAGTGGAAATGCAGACGACACGATGGAAAATAAATCGATGGCGGGGGATCTGTAAAAAATAAAAACAAAACTCTGTAGAGCTGTATGATTAAATTTTTACTGAACTTCCCTACAAACGCAGAAAAGATTCTCCTCGATGACGCCATATACAATACTAGATAACGCAATACCATCCAGGTTGCCAATTTGTCAGGATTCGAACGGGTTTATTTCAGTAACCTGGATAGCTCTTCTATTGTCGCTTCTTTTGGGGTGCAGAGGGATGGGGAGTGGGGGAGAAATAGCTTTAAAAAATTGTGACCAAGCTCGCAAAAATTCACTTGATTACTAGCAAGGGCGAATTGATGTTTTTGACACCAGTCCAGATAAAAATGTCCATACTAGAAAAATGTTTGCGTTTTTTTGGGGGGGGGGGGAGGGGGTGCGGAAGGGAGAGGTCATACCTCTCCTAAACATCGTCTCACTACGCCCTTATTATCGCCATAACTTAATTATCTTATTTCCAGTCTTATTCATCCTGCAGGCCTAAACATTCCAAAAATATTTTAATCTTCCTCCTCCTCAAGATCTATTTTTTTATCTCTCACTTCAATCTGAAGACGGAAAATAGGGAATAGCTGCCATTACCTAACGACATACAATTTGTTCAACTTGGATAAAAAAGTATACTTGATTTCTTTAACTGTCTTTCATTCTTTTAGTTAACAATTATAGTGGCTTTGACACACGTTGTATTGTCTTATTATCCACTAGTTACTGGCGTTAACAAGGCGGAACTGGACTTACAATATAATTGTTAGATATGACACTTGTGTCGCCCGAGGGTTCGCCGACATCGATTAATACCACCCCCGAATTCCATACTGTTCTTATTATTTGGTGACGGATTATAGAGAGATATAATTAAAGTGACAACATTCATAGTTTTGTCTTAATAATGAGATTATTTGTAACCGTGCATCATAAAATGATCATTTCCAGTTTACCTTTCGCAGCTTCCTCCACAATAAAACATCGCCATTCAAACAGTGGCGTAGCCAACCCAAAGCAAGTGTGGGGGGATGAGGGTGGTGTGTGCGGGAAAAACTTTCCAAGCCTTTACATATCAGAATTTTGCATCCCTAAAGTTTCAGCTTGATAACCAAGGTAACAATAATCAGGGTTTCCACTAGAGAGAAATAAATGTGTCCGACATGGAGCGGCCAAGGGTCGTCGATGGTTTTTTTTGAAGACCTGGAGTTCAAAATTTTTTACCACGGACCGACCATGGTTCGGTTCGGCCCGTGGTAGAACAGTTTTGAATTCCAGGTTTCAAAAATCCCCATCTCCTTGCATCTGAGCGGATATTTAGATGTTTTTCATGCATTGACGACTGTGCACCTTTTCACCGACACAGATATTAGGACAAGCAATCTACAGATCTACAACCTAACCCCCATGGACCTTACCCCTCTACGATTTTTATGCTATCGTTGGACATATGTCGTGGACCAACTTTGAAGGAAAGTGTGAGGGGGGCGCCCCCCCCCCCCCCCCGCGGCCACACCACTGCATTCAAAGTAATGATGATAAATATGAGTCTACGTCAGAAGTCAAAGTTTTTTCTGAGCTCATTTGTAAAATGTACTGGGGAGAACGCTCCCATCACTACATCAAGCAAAATAAAAGAAAACACATCACCATATAATCACCACTAAATAATGTTCAACCGATTACCAAAAATGGTCGCAGAATGATTACCGGTTATTTGAGCTCACCATCGGCCGATTCTGATGCCGATCCCAATTGTAATACCATGCACTACTGGACAAGTTGAGGCTCGAAAGAACTACATTAAACTAAACATTTTTCTTTGTTGACTGGAGTCGTAGTAAAATTATCAGTCGCGCACACTTGGGCGGTAAACGTGGCTCTCGCAGAGCCACGTTTACCGCCCAAGTGCGCGCGACTGGTAATTTTACAGCGACCTGAGTCAATGGAGTACAGCCTTCACTTTCCTGGTAGGAACTGGCGATTGCCGCAAGTACGTTCAATTGTGAGCCTCACTTGTCGTTTAACTTGTGTATCCCGTAAAAGGGGCGTCTGGAGAGATTAA